>ML685763.1:157637-238248 GCA_007922175.1 Pelusios castaneus
GTCTTTCTGTTGCTTCTCATGAATTTGTAAAATGCTCCTTTGTCATCCTTTTTATCGCTAGCCAGTTTAACCTCATTTTGTGCCTCATCCTTTCTACTTGCTTGGTTTGGGTTTTTATGTATATTCATCCTTTGTATTCATCCTTTCACTGTGGAGTCTTAACACACTGGCTTACTGCGTACCACCCATTCTTCAGACAAGAGCTTAAAATTACGATCTACTTCTCACCATTTCTAAGAATGGCTTCCCAAAATTTCCATTCTTAATTATTGTTTGTTGTTGTATTTTTACTTTATGGATTGTTACATTTCAAATTCTCCTTATAATTCTGATGTTTCAGCAATGCTCAGTTTTTCATCTGATTCCCACTTTCGTTTCATGAAGGATGAAACTACTTGGGGGGAATTTTCTCTCTCTCTACTATTTTGTGTTTGCTCGTTCTTGCATGGAATGCAGGTGCAATTTTTTATAGAACCATTATCAGTGACACTACATGAACAATTCTCTGCTTCCATTCACTTAGAACCTGAATGCAGATTTGTTTCTGATCCGGCAGAAGTGTCCTCCAACTCTCAACCTTGTACCAAGATAGCCCAGAGTCTTACTGACTTCAGTGGGATCCTTTTGCAGGATCATGTGAAGGTGGATCTTTCGACAAGATTACAGCCTTTGGTCTTACACTGCTTTTGCAAACGTTTTAGTGTATTGATGTTTGAGTTATCTGGACCAGATTTCCCGGAGCGGTTTGTATTCTTGCTGTTAATTTGTATTTTCACTAGTAATTTATTATGTAACTAACATATTTTGGAAACTTTGCTTTTCAGACATATTGCAGGACTGAATGCCAATAGGGCTAAAAATATAATTGAATGGCGAGAAAAGAATGGACCATTTATAAGTCGGGAACAGCTCAAGAAAGTTAAAGGATTGGGTCCAAAATCCTTTCAACAGTGTGCTGGCTTTATTAGATTTAACCAAGAATACATAAGAACCTTTTGCAGGTAATTACTAACGTATGAATTAAAACGGAAATAATAATATAGGAAGGTCTAAGATTATTTCTTCACCTTCTGTGTTTGGTACCTATGCGGAGACATAGGGAGAAGTTTTAAGTCTATGAACCTCAGTAACAACATGCAGTCACAAGCCCACTCCTTCTCAAAGCAGCAACCAAGCAGAGCAGTATGACTGTGTGTCTGATAGCTTTGTTGTCAAGAGCCTATGCTTGGAAAGCAGGAATTGTAGAAGTGTCGTAGTCGGAGAGATGGTAGAAAGTGTGAGGATCCAGGATCGTCATTCGCAGACAATTTTAGGCTTATCATCTGAGCAGGGAAGACTGTTTAGACTCTCAACTCTTTGGGGCAAATTGTCATCTTTTAATTCTGGAATGCAGTGCTTAGCATGCGTGATTGGGGTCCAGTCCCTCTCAGATGCCACTACTGCATACCACTTATTAATAATAAAAATAATATCAGATAAAACAGTCATACTTCAATAAGACTGCAGTGCCGTTTTCTCAAACTGCGCAGTGTTAAGTGGAGTGTTAAGGGAACTGTGCATTATATTTTCCTTCCACAGGCTAGGAGCCTAATGCCTGTCAATGCATATCTTGCAAAATCAGGTACTGCACTGAAAGATCTGGGTCAAAATTAGGCTCTGATTGCATTGCCTCTGCAACATTTCTAGTGGGCTCAATCAGTAAAAGATTTGTTATATTGGACCATACACTAGTGCATTAGTTTTCTTCTCTCTTATCACTGGGATATCAACATTAGCGCTTTCTTTGTGTTAGTTCCCATATTTTATGTTTGGCAAGTTAACAAAAACATAGCAGTTCTCAATTAAAATATCCATCTGAAAATGGCATCCAATAGTCTGAACTTTTTTCTGGATTTCCAGAGCTTCATTCATTCCACTGATGGAAATCAATGTGTGAGTGACGGACTCTGTAGTGGAGACCCTGGAGCTGTCCTGCATTACCTAAAAAGTGGAGGTTCTGGACAGACCATTGCCTGGGTATGCAGATATGAGATGAGCAGTTCATTTTCTAGAGTGGTTGTTGTTAGCCCATGGCCACCTGTGGCCCAATCAGCACAGAGCTGTGGCTCCTGTGACATCCTAAGGGCCATACAGATAGTATGAGATGTGGCCCATATAACACATTGTGGGCCGCGTATGGGACCCACAGTGATAAATAGGTTGAGAACTATTGTCCTAGGAATACTTTACTCTCAAGAATCATTAGATGCCTTAATCATACTGTAATGCTGCCTTCATGTGGTAGAATTACCAGGAAAGGGTGGCAGAGGCATAAAGCACTGCTCACATGAAGGCAAGTCTCTTTTCCTCTCTTCCTCCCAATATAGGATAGACTCATAGACTCTAAGGTCAGAAGGGACCAGTACGATCATCTAGTCTGATCTCCTGCAAAATGCAGGCCTCAAAACCTCACCCACTCACTCCAGCAATAGGCCACTAACCTATGACTGAGTTATTTACCTCCTTAAATCACAATTTAAGAACTTTAAGATACAGAGAATTCACCAGTAGGTGAGCCATACCCTGTGCTACAGAGGATGTAGCTGCAGCATTCATGCTGATATGGTGTGCAATTAGTACTCCCTGTGCCAGCAAGGGCAATTAAGCCCTAGATCTGTTGGGGACTTTGCAGCTTGTTCAAAATCTAAATAGCTCTTTAAAATGTGTAGAAATGATTGATAGAACTTATGTCGTTGATTGAAAATAGAGGGTATAACTGTTATGTTTCATAAATGATTTTTTTAAAAAGCCTATTGACCCTTTTGAAGTGGCAATAATTTTAACCATCAGTTTTGCAGTGTACCAAACATTCTCAAACTAATTCCTTGCAGCTTGACATTTCTCATATTTTGTCTTAGCTCTGGTTTGAGCGAAATCATTTCAGCTGGTTGAATGAAAAATATACTTTTAACCGTCTGATTTTACTGCTCATATAACTCAAAATCATCTGACACCTAAACACTTCTGACTTAGATTGTTCTGTAGATTTCACTGAGACTTAAAGTAAAGCTATAATGTTACAAAATAATTAAATCTGCAAAACTTTTCAAATGAGCAATTTCAGACATTTTCAGGATCCATTAAAGAGAGCTGTTAAGACGCTCTAGTCCATTGTCAAAGATGGTGGAGTTGCTAAACCCTGCAAGCTGTACAAGAACTTAATAACTCAGTCAAAAAATTAGTCTCTTAAGGACATCTGTTATAGCTGTTGGAAGTAAAGACCCTGTTGAGCTTATAAGATCTGCATGGAGGAGAGTTTCAGGAATCTTTTAGGCGTAGGGTCAAAAAAGTAAGGAGTACTTAGATTTTTTTCCAGAGGGGTAGCCATGTGAGTCTGTGTACAGCAAAAACAATAAGAGTCCTGTGGCACCTTAAAGACTAACCAGTTTCTTCGGGCATAAGATTTCGTGGACTCTAACCCACTTTGTCAGATGCAAAAACAAAACAAATAAAAAGTGGAGAATTAAATAGAAAAATCTAGTTAGTACCAGTGCAACATTCAAGACTAAATATCAACTATTCAAAAATCTGAAATGTTTTAACAAAACAGAACTAAAAAAGTTATTCCATAACATCAACTTAGTCACCATGCATCTATCTAGTATTTTCTATTGCTGTTTTTCTTTTAAAATGTCAACACAGGTGCTTTCACTGACCACATTACTAGCAGTGGTACATCATTAATACGTTTCACTGTGAAACCCCAAAATTAATTACTGTGGGTAACCACACATCTGAAAACATCATCAGCTTATAGAAAAATTCATTTCATTTAAAATACAAATTACTTGTATTTTTCTATTTAGAAGTGGATGAATAACATTATACTAGTAAAACAAACAGAGCCCTGTGGCACTTTTAAAGACTAACAGATTTATTTATCGCATGAGCTTTCGTGGGAGAAAATCCCACTTCCTCAGATGCTTTGAAGATGAGAAACTTACAGAATGGGGGGAAATTAAATGCAGTGAAGTGTATGACATAGGATCAGGTCAGGCTGTAACAGCAAATCAAAATAGATGTTAGGATTCAAACACTGGGGAACAGCACGTAGAGGTAGATGAGGTCAAATCACCTGTTGTAATGAGAAAAAAAATCCATAGTCCCTGTTTAACCCAAAAGCAACTAAGTTTCCCATCTTCAAAGCATCTGAGAAAGTGGGATTTTCTCCCACGAAAGCTCATACGATAAATAAATCTGTTACTCTTTAAAAGTGACAAAGGACTCTGTTTGTTTTTCTGCAATAGGCTAACGTGGCTACCCCTTTGGAATTGTACTAGTAGCGTGTAAGTGCAAATGTTTATACACATTCATCCCTGTATTAAAAATGGTTAATGTTTTAAAGCAAGTGTATGTAATACTTGGAGAAGGTTATATTGACTTTATTAAGACAGTGTTAGGGTAGGTTACATGAAAACTCAAAAAGATGCATTGTGTCATAGTTGGACAAGAAACATTAACATGAGTTTAGAGGAAAGAGCTTCAAACCTGCTCCATCCCTTTTAACCAGGTAATGGGGCCAAAGCAGCATAAAGGGGCCCTAAAAGCTCAAGATCTGGCTGACGGAGAATTTGCCTGGCACAGAAATTGAGACAGACAGCTGTACACGGTCCTCTGAGGACTCCATTACAAACCATGGCAGAGGGTGGGAGGATGTGTGATTGGCAGGGCTACAGCATGTTGTTTTGCTGAGAATCTAAGCAGCACTGCTCCCAGCGAGCTGTTTAAATTACACACAGGGAGCTCTGACCTCTGCAACAACCCAGGATTAGGAGGGCACAAAAGCAGTGCAAGTCTCCAGTAGGCTCTCCATTCCCACCCCCTTGGCTGAAAAATCTGGACTGCACCTCAATGTATCACCCTAGGTGTATTTCTCTGGGATATAGACTTCTAAACTGGAATCATAGATGATTAGAGTTGAAAGGGGCCTCAGGAGGTCTTGATTCTAATCCAACCCCCTGCTCAAAGCAAGACCAAGGCCAGCTAAATCATCCCAGCCAGGGCTTTGTCAAGCTGGACCTTGAAAATCTCTAAGGATGTGGATTCCAACCACCTCCCATTCCAGTGCATCACCACATTCCTAGTGAAAATATTTTTCCTAATATCCAACCTAGACTTCCCCCACCACAACTTGAGACCATTGCTCCTTGTTCTGTCATCTACTACCACAGCCAACTCCAACCTTCCTAGAACCACTTTTCAGGTAACTGAAATCTGTAATCAAATCCCCACTCATTCTTCTCTTCTGAAGACTAAGTAATCCTAGTTCCCTCAGCCTCTTCTCATAAGTCATGTGTCCCAGCCCCCTAATCATTTTCCTTGCCCTCTGATGGACACGCTCCAATTTCTCCACATCCTTTCTGTAGTAAGGAGCCCAAAACTGGACACAGTGCTCCAGAAGTGGCCTCACCAGTGTTGAATAGAAGGAAATAATCACTTCCCTCCATCTGCTGGCAATGCTCCTGCTAATGCAGCCCAATATGCCGTTAATCTTCTTAACAACGAGGGCACACTGTTGACTCATATCCAGCTTCTCTTCAACTGTAAGCCCCAGGTTCTGTTCTGCAGAATTGTTGCTTATCTGGTTGCTCCCCAGTCTGTAGCAGATCTCAAAGTTTTACAACTATTAATAACGTACTCCTCACAGCATCCTGTGCCCAAAAACCGGGAGTTAATTATTTTGAGCTCAACATCAAGACTATCATTCTTATTTCCGTGAAGTCCTCTTCTCAAATTTAACATGGTAAATCACTGGTTTTGTTTGTTTCATTTGTTGCTATTTTCTATTGCCTTTGACCATGTAATCCTTGCATTGCACAGCAGTTTGATGGAACAGAGGGACACACTTCCCAAAGATTAACTTTAAGTGGACTTTAGAATGTACTGCTGTGCTGTTTTAATGCTCCTTAACAAAGGCTCCTATGTTCACGTTCTGAAAAGTTTGTATTGAGTATCATATTTCACTTTTACCCGCTCTTTCCCATGTGAAGGAGCCAGAAGACAATCCCATCTTTGTACTTTTTTAAAAAAAATCAATGATTAAGGGCTGAATCTTTATGGAATGTACAAATTGCAAAAGCTGATCACTGTCTGTGTGTGTGGGCACAGTGTAAGGGCCTTCTTATACCAAGAACTATGTCTTTTTGAATTTTGACAGCAGTCAGCAAACTGAGCTTGCAGCGGAAGGTCGTGCGTCTGTGAGTAAAGCAGGTGTTCAAGTCACAAACGAAAAACAGGCCAAGAAGAAGAGCAAACCGGCAGCAAATGCTGTGGTGTGGCCAAATCCTTTGGACCAAACTTGTATCCACCCAGAGTCATATGACATTGCAGAGAGGTAAGTAATGGGAGGGGTCTCCGAGCAGCTTACAGAATTAGTCTTTTAAATAACGAGCAGTGAGTTTTTTTCTGACGTAATGGAGAAATCTGTTTGTTAAATAGATTGTATTTTGTGTTAATGTACGTGTGTGTTAATCTCACCCGTCCCCAAAAGGGGGAAGTTCTCATGGGAATGAAGGACTTGGAATCCGTTTTTTTTTGTCTCTTTATGTTGTCACATTTTTCAAAAAGAGTTATTTTCAGAAAGTTAAATATTGTTTGTTCTTGTAAATTTATTTCAGTGAGGAAAATGTGTTCCAAAGTTTACCTAGAACACACAAACTACACCAGTGAACTATATCTTTGGACATCTCAGGAATTAAAGTACTAGTCCATTTTCTTTCCACTAGCCCCTAACTTTTTCTTCCAAATGTGACTCTCACCATCTTGTTCCCAGTACCGAGTCCTTTTTCTTCCATTTACCAGTTCCCATATGCTATACTTCATACTGTTCAGATTCTCTGCTTGATAAATGGTCCATTGATCTGTATGTCTGAAAAATGTGGCTTTGACCCAATCCCATATTGTATATTATGGGAATAAATCAAGACAGTATTTTGCCTTTTTTGTAAATTAATTTTTATTGTGTGGTGTTATCTCTCTTTGTCTTTCTCCGTACATTTAAATTCTCCTGCAGTGCCATCCATGATGGTAGCAGTAGGTTAGAATTCTTTTCAGGAAATTTGTGGAAGATAAACTGGGTGGTACTGTAGCTGGGTATGCCCATTTTATACCTGGCAAACATACTTACATGTGTCTCTGATTGTTCCTGGCCTTGCTTGAGGTTTGTTGATCTCAGTGGAGCTTGCAGTACCTTACTCTTTGTGAGACCAAAGAGGGGCCATGAGCAAAGTGTTTCATACATCTCTGATTTGTTAGTAATAAATTTGGATTCAGAGAAGCATGCACTGTAATCCAGAAGGCCTCATTTCAGGTATATGTAATTTGGTTTTAGCAAAACAAACCAACAGAAAAGGTTTCTAGTTAATGCTGCGTTTATTATGGATTGTCATTTCCATGCAATGTTTGCTTAAAAGTAATTGAATCATTATTATGTATTTATTACTATTTAAATTATTATTTATTAGTAAATATTTATTATTAAAAGTAGTACCATTTAAATGTAATTCAAGTTATGCTAGGTAATAAAGCATCACCAATTGCAAATTAATGTAGTGTGCGAATTTGTCAGCTAGTCTAATCCCAAGAGTGATTTCCTTCTAAATAAAACAGACTTTCTTTGGTCAATAAAGATTGACCACTAAAATAAATGTATATATATTTGTGTATGTGTGTATACACAAGTGTGTGCATGCATTATTATTAGCCTTTAAAATTAAATTCTTGTCTTACCAGGTGATACGTAAAATGTCTACATTAAAGTCCAAATACAGAGAGTTTTAGCATGGGACCTTTGGATGAAAGAGGAAAACGGTTTTTCTGTAGGTTATAAAAAATAATTGAGACTATGCATGCCTTTCTTGTTAGGAGGCAAAGCACTGGTAGATACTAACGTACGATGTGATCTTCTCTATCATCTTGTGGTTGAAATTAGACTCTGTCTTCATGAGAGAACATGATCTCCTCCTATTCACTAGATAGTACCTATTTATTTTTTTAAATTGATTTGGGTGAGCAGTTATTTTTTCACAATCAATACTGGAATTAATTGCAGTGGCGGTTAGTTCTTGTGAGCTCTCTGATATCATTGTGTCTGGAGGAACAAGAAGATTGTGTTTTCTGTGTTAAGTAAGATAGTTAAATGCAATATAAATTAGAACATTTAAAGTTAGATCATTTTAGACAGACTGTATAAGATCATACCCCATATTTAAGTAATGATGTAATACAGCACTTGGTACTTCTAGTAGAACGTACTGTAGGGTTGCACTCAGTGCACACTTCATTGCTCCTCTAGGCCAAGTGCATTGGAGACTGTCTCCAGTGCAGCCTTTGCTGATCCCCATGCTGACCCCTCCTCCCTGACCCTCAGCCAATTCCTGCAGCCCCCCTCCAACAAATAAAGTGGCTGCCACCTGACAATTCGGCAGTGGCCACGGCTGGAGTGCCCCGCACTGCTAAAAGCCTCTGTGGGAGGCTTCTTTTGGTGGTGGTGTGGGGACAGGGCGGTAGGCGTGCAGCTGAAAATCACTTCAGGCTGGTTCTTCCAGTGGCTGGGGTTCTCAGGCACTCTGATGAAAGCTGTTCTGGGTGGCTTCTTTTGGTGTTGGATGAGGGAGGTCCTCAGGCATGCTCCCAAAAGAAGCCCTCCCCCCAAGAAGCCACCTGGAGTGGCCTTTGGTGGTAGGAGCAGTGATTTTGGCAGCACCACAGAGGGCACTGCATGCCACTCCAAACTGGCTCACATGCCACACTTGGCACATCTGCCAGGGGTTGCTGACCCCACTAGGGGTTCCTTGGATTATGTCATTCCTCACCCTCTGTGTGACCCTTCTATTCCATTCTATTTAGGGACACCCTGCAACCCCCACCTCATCCCCTCCCACCTTCCAGGGTGTGTCTCCCCTTCCCCAGTACTAGGCACTCCCATTCTCCCTATCTAGGGGCTCTGTGTTTGTCCTCCACTTCTCCTCACCTCTCATACTGGGGTCCTCCGTTCTCTCCCTGCCAGGGGCTCTCTGTGCCTCACACTCTCCCTACCCCACCTTATGTCACGGACTGTGTTTTCCCTCCCATTCTGTCCACTGCCATTTTCCCCTTTCTTATTGTTTCAGGATGTTAGTATTTTTTAACTATATTGGGAGGTTAGCCAAAAGGAGCTAGGGATAGTAATGTTATGCTGGGATGTGTTTAATGACTGTCATCACCTGGGTCTTTTGATATATAGACAGTTGTTGAGGAAGCTGAAGCCGCTGTCTCTGCTAACCAAAGCAAGGGTAAATAAGAATAAAGCTCTGTTGTTTTTTATTTTCTGTCCTATTTTGTTTTCTGGTGTTAATATGTTAATACATACTGTTAAATAGCTGTTCTATTCGCCCCCTGCCACACAAATATATGTTTGTTTTCTGAAGGGTTCCATCTATATTCCTGTCTAATTTAAATAGGTGATATGGGTCTTAATTATACTTTTAACAGTATTCCCTGACTTCTGGCCATTTATGTCACAACTTTAATACTGTTTAAATATTATTTTTTTATAATTTTCCTTTTATCTGTATTTTTAAGGATTATAATGAAAATAGTACTTTAAACATAAGCTTATAAATTGTGTAATTTAGCAGAATTCTTGAAACAGCTTTTCCAGACTCATTTAGGTGTGTTGGGTTAATACAGTTTAAGGATAAAATTCTACTAATACTTCACGCTTCACCATTGATGTAAGTATATGGGACCTGATCCAAAGCTCATTGGTGTCAGTGTAACTAGTCTCACTGACTTGAGTTTGCTCTAGATCACCCCTAGGGCATAATTCTCATTGCTAAATCTGTGTTCATGAAAAAGCAACTGAAAAATAAACAAGTAAATTCTGCTTTCATTACTGATACAAGTAGCCCTGTTGAAGTCAATCAGAGACATTGCCTGGAAGCTAATTATGTTTTTAAAGGTGTTGATCAGTTCAAAAAAGCTTTGGAACTCTGCTATAGATCAAAAAGGTTTTCATGGTTAATTAATATATGATAAATCCCTAATGTGCTCTAGAGCCATTGAGAACATTGGATGAAGATTAAAATCAGTAGTTTAATTTGTCTATGAAACTGAAAATCATTTCACTGCAACTGTATTTTTCTCCAATAGAATTGAGTAAGGGTTTTTCCCCATATGCAGGTAGAGATCAATCCTGTTGTTTAGTAGAAAGGCTTGCAAGAGTAAAAGGGGTGCTTCTGGGAATTCTACAGTGAAGTAAACAGAAGAACAATAATATCACAAGACTTCTCACGATCTGTAAAATACATTCTGAGTATTGCATAATAAAATCTAACCCCCAAGTTCTTTTCACTGTATTGGTAAACAGTAGGACACCCTGCTAAGGAACTGAATTTCCACCTTATTTCTCAACCACGTTCCTCTTACGACCCAGCTTCGGAAAACTGGGTGCCATACCTCTGATCGGAACTGTGAACGCTGGCAAGCCAAGGAAGTAATTGAAGAGAGAGCACAGAGAGCGCAATGGCAGAAATTGGAGATTGGGAAGTCCACTTTTCTTCTGCTGGCTCCCTCCTTGAAAAACAAAAGTTTCTGTTACCATTTCCCGGGTGTCATAACTTGCAGTCTCCTGTCCTTTCCACTGGCTCTTTAGGGGTGAAATTCAGTTACCTGTTGCAGTGTCTCAGTATAAAATCTGAAATATTTGTTGCCCATTCGTTATTGATTCCACTCTTGTAACAGACATAATCTCCATAGACCTTGCCTCAGCACGTTTTAAGGACATGATCTAAACATAAATAATCTTAGAATAACATTGAGATGAGGCCCTGTTCAGTAAAGCATTTAACTTCAGACACTTGATTTCAGTGAGACTTAAGCATGTGCTTAATGTTATGCACATGATTGTTTTGTTGAATCAAAACCCAAGTGTTAATGACAAAGAGTATTATAGATACACAAAATATGGCTGAGGCATAAATCTTTAGTTTAAGCAATCTTATAAATACATGTAAAAGAAATCGCTCTCAGTATGTAGCTAACCACATTAAGTAACATACGAGACAATGTCTTGCAATTGTATAATTTGCAAAAGGAGATTTCCACCTGCCTAATGCTAAACCACATCTTTAAAGCCTTTTTATAAACAGTGGCACAAGACTCCTAAATTGTTGACCTCACTGAAATATAACCTGCATGCCAGATGTTGCAGTTTGTATACATCATAGACATATGCTGGTTGTCATTCTTTATCAATGAGTATTTTCTATGGGAGGAGATATATATATCCTCCTAAAATCTCAGGTATAAGCATGTGACTGTTACCTGGTTCTAACTTCTGAGAACTTCCTAAATATTTCCTTAGTTTTCCCACCAGCTCTTTTACAATAAGTCTTCAGAAACTGGGCACCTTGTTGCTGTATTAGTTGTATGGAGGAGGATCTGCCAGTATAAGCTGGTGTTCAAAAATAGACGTTTCAGAATCTTAAAACACAGTCCCAGCTTCACAGGAAAATATGCTGCCTACAAAGGGCTTATGCAGAAATTCCTTTGGTTTTTTAAGATATAGGCAGCCATTTCTTTATCTCTTCTTGGTTTTATTATTCAGAATATTTGAACATGTTCCAATGTTTGATTAGAATGTATCACAAAGCAAGGCTTTGACAGTGTGGAAACCGTGAACAGAAAATGTTTTGATAATCTTTGTAGCATATTAAATTGTCACTAAAATGTTTTCCAGTTATTTTTCGGTAGTTGTGCAGATTCTGAGTTAAGATGACTTAATGCCGTAAATCAATTATATCAGCACCATTTGTATTGTTATAATAAACATTTCATCAGCATTTCCATTATGAACCCCCCCTATTTTTCAGGGGTCTCTAAATCATCCATAAAATGGGCTCTGGTCTGAAACAAGCAGTCACCACTTGGGAAAAATATTTTAACGAAATTTTAAAACAACAACAAAATCCTCTTTGACCTTTTAAGCAATAAAATATTTTAGAAAACAGAAAGTGGTTTCAAATTTTGGTGGAATTCTGTGTCTCAGAAACATTGTTTTAACAATAGATAATTTTGTATGTTATAAATCTGTAACATGGACTGGTGTGTCTGAATAATTTGGATAGGAGTAGTGGATAAAAATTACTGGCTTATTTTGTTTAAAAATTTCACTTGAATACACTTTAATACAAGAACATTTTTGTAAAAGATGTTTTCCTCATGCAAGAAGGGATAGCCCCCGCAGAGAACCTCCTTTTGCTATTTCTTTGTACACAGCATAGCACATTTTGCATGGTACTCTAATAAATAATAAGGCTTTCCGCATTAAACTACACAAAATATTTGGCTAAGATTGTGACTTTCTAGATTGTGTAGTGAATGTGCTCTCAGTTGTTTAAGGAGAAAAATAAGGGGTTTTTTTTTTTGCTTCTAGTACTCTATTTGGATTCAATAGTCTAAAGTACACAGTCCTGAAAACCTTTTATAGGGGTAAGTCTCTTACATTTAGGAACAGAAAAGTATGTATGCATGAGTGTGTATTATGAGGCAGAGTATGCACCTAATGATAAGTGCTGCTAACCTGATGGTACAGACTTTCAGGCCAGCATTTTCAGAAATATAACACTAATATTGTCTTGTTTAGACACCTAAATAAACGTCTTGGTTTTCAAAAGTGCTGATCGCTCAGCAGCTGTAATTGCCCCCATTTTAGCAAAGTATTTAAGCACTTGCTGAATTAGGGCCATTCAATACTATGGGAAATATTTGATTCTCAGCATTTAGATACCTGAATAATAATTTAGTTGCCTTGTTATAGAGACCCTATGTTTGAAAATGTTGGCCTCAACATATATAATTTAAAATATATATTTTTACATTGTACATATACTTAACAAGTCTTATTTTTGAGTGTATTTTATCACAGTGATTGTAATTACAGCACATTGAAATACGATTAGTAAAGCTGGTAAAAAAAGCTGGTATTTTTCATTCAATTTTTTGTCAACTTTTGAAAAGCTTCAGTCAGCTCCGTAAATTGGATGAAAAGCAGCTAAAATTCTTGAAAGCAAAAATGGGAGTTTTGGTGCAGCTATAGTAGTTAGTGTGGTTGAGCTTCTTGAATAATTAATAACCACTAATCAGCTACATGACTGAAACTTATTATCTGTTTTGTATTTCACTTAATGCACTTGGATTCTAAAAATACATGTATTAATATTATATGTACACTGTAATTACTCTCAGTTAGTTAACTTTCTGGATATCTAATTAGATGAAAGAATGGTATTTCTAGGTATCCAAATGCAAAACTACAGTGTAACTAACATGTAACAGCAATGTGCCTACCGTACAGTATAATAACTATATCTGTATTTGTCTTTCCGTTAAAAGCTATCATTATTTCTAAGATACATATTTTAGTGTATGTTAAATACTCATACCAGAGTGTACATCTAACCCATTTATACGTTTACATCTATATTTAAAAATTAATTTTGAACTAGGCAATCAATTAGCTTAGAGTAGTGCACAAATACTACATGACATATATATATAATCCAAGGTAGTTGAAATATTGAGAATTTGTATTGTTAGGGGAAGCCACATTACAAGATTCTTAAATTTGCATTTTCAATAAATAATGCTTTTTTCACTTGACACTGTTATTAGATATTTAAAACTGGTCCACATAGTTTAACTGTATTTGGTACTGGCAAATATACATTGTAGCTAACTAAGCACATACTAATGCACAGTTTTGTTTTTGAAGTGCTAGTATTGCATCACCATTAATTTATGAGTGGACTGTAACAAGATGTAATGGCATATCATGTTGCTTTAATGTAATGAACCCAGTACTCTCAGCTCTTAAGTTGCATTGCTGGAAATGATTACATAAAACAGAGTGACTGTGACTAAAACTCTTATGCAGCTTTAAGAACTACTGTATGTCACAGAGACATTTCTTGTTGTTCAGAAATAGTTTTTAAATGGACTGCAAATCTCTTTTGGAAATATTTGTTGCTTTTTCTAATGATCTTTACATTCTGCTCAGAAGTTTGCATTTTCTTTAAGCATAGCAAGGTCCGTGCTATAATTTTGTACAGATGTGTATGTTAAGAGAACATGATGTGCTTATTTGTTACATCTATGCTACTTTTCTTACTTTATCTGAGTAAGATGGATGAAATTATGTATTAAATAAAAACATCAGTGACTTAGCCATGACTCTTTTCTGCATATTCTGTAACATCCCAAAGGCTGCCGTAGAACTTTTTGATTTTGATTTTTGATTTTGATTTTTTTTTTTTAAATAAGATCCTGGTTGCTTTACCTCAGTTGGCATTCCTTTATATGAAGAGAGTTCATCATTAACTCAAACACTCAGTAACTAAGGAAAAGGGGGCAATATATCCTACTTTGAGACTGATCAAAGTTATGAAAAAAATCTCACCTTTCATGTACCAATTTTTGGCGAGTTGTTTAATATTCTTGGGTTTTTATAGAGAGATGATAGCTGCTCCTTAACAATATATTTAACTACTAATTACAGCTTGTTACTTTACCCATATATATCCATAAGAAAATACTTAGAAGAAAGGAGGTGGTTTATTATGGCAGTCTTTAATTTGCTTTCTTGCAGAACTAGAACTCTCAGCAACAAATATGTTAAATCATTGTCTTTCTTTTCTGACTGTATTTTGTTCTGACCTTGCAGTAATCCTAAGAAAGTTTTCCAAATAAGAGAACATTTAACTTTGTTCTTAACAATGACATTTAAAAATAGAGGTGATCAATATAATGCATTACTGCTGAGTGGGAGCTTTGTGCTTTATATTGATTTTAGTTCTGAATGCCCTCAAGGCACACGTGTTTGAGTGAAAAATGATATGTGAAATATGTAACAGGACTAAACAGCCTTTTTCTTAAAAATGACCTCTGTAATCACTATAATCATTGTCATCTTTATATGGAAATATTTTAGTATATAGATTCCCATAGAACCTAAAGGAGGGAGAATTTCTTAAATAAGATTTTTATTGTTTCTATTAAAGATACTTGTGTTTTTGTGCTGGGCATTTTTATAATACTACAGATATTCTAGTTTTATCAGAGCTGTCAGGATTGTGAGCTGTTAATAAAAGGCATTTAGGCAAAGACAAGTTCATCTGAAAAGACCTCCAGGTCAGGAAGATACTTAGGGAGATGCCTTACTTTAAGAACAGGAATAGTTCCCTTGAAGTCAATCAAATTTCATGCTTAAAGTTAGGGATGTGATCAAGTACCTTCCTGAACTGTGACCAAATTGCTGTTCTTCACCCTAATGGTATTAAATGATTCAGGTAACGATGATTGATAATTTAGGCCCTGACTCCTACCATCCCTACTCATCTGAGTAATCTTTATCTATACAAGCAGTCCATTATCTTTAATGGAATTCCAAAACTAAAAATGACTTGTATGAATAAGGATTTAAGGATCAGTCTCCTGCTCTTCCTCAGTGTCCCGTTTCTACTAACTGTTTTTCTTTCCAAAAATCTGCACACAATACTGTACATCCTGATTACATTATCCACACATTTGAAAGTTCTGTACATAATTTTTTGTACATCTGTGAATGTTCCATGTGGTTACATTTATAAACAGTGAAATGTGCCCTGTTATGGATTTACAACATTGAATGCACTTCTGTGGAATTCTAAGGGTGAAAAAATGTTACTTGAAGGTATTCAAGCTAAATTTCCATATGTGGTAAAATAAATCCAAGTGCACGAATGTCAGCAGACTTGTTTATAGGTCTGCTCTGTAAAGCATACATTATTTAGAACGTTGAGTCAGGAGGCTGGGCTGTTTGCAAGGGTTGTCATGTTACATCTGCCATGTCAGTCAAAGCTCAGGCAGCTGTTGCCTGTCACTGGTGTTCTGGTGGGGCACTGTCCATCTTTCAACACTTCACAGTCAGCAGCTTTCTTAGCTGTGTTGCGAGGAGCACACTGCACAGACCTGCACACGTTTTCAGTACCGTCTATCCAGCCACTCCTAATGTTCTTTTCACGTAGAGGAAGAATAGTCCCGGTCTCTTCTCATCTTCGCACTGCTGCTACTTTTGAATACAGTCTGTAGATTAGGTAAAATTTGCATCTGTTTAAGTGAATGTGCTTAAAACAAACATGGGTATGTGAACCATGATAATGATGCTAGAAATTGCATTTGCTTCGGTACTTTATTTTGATATCCAACCAGTTAAAATCCTTTAGAAATAGTAAAGTGACATTAAAAGTTGAAATCTGTTTTGGTAAAAAAAAAATTAATGAGGCTTCAGAGCCAGTGCCTCTCACTGAGCTCTTGTGCTAGTTTTAGTGGCTTTATAGCTGCATTTTCTAATTATTAGGGTTTTTTTAGTGCTGTTCTGTTCCTTGTTACTGTTTGAAACAGCCAAAAGAACAGAGAAAGCTCACTGACACAGACTATAAGAGGGAAGCTGTGAAACTAACTATACTCAGTGTTGTCAAATGCAAAAGAAACCTGAAAAATAGAGAAAATAACTTTATTTAATAATTTTAAATTGTAGGAATCTTATGTGCTACTTGGATGTAGAGAAAAAAAATCATTTAGGAATATAATTTATAAACCTACAGTATTCCATTTCTTAAGCTGTCTCTGTGAGGTAGAGCTCATTGTACACATTTCAACTGAGACATACAGCGTAGCCGAACTGACCACAGTCTCATAGTAAATCAGTAGAAGAACTGAGAATAGAATTTCTAAATCTTGATTTCCTGTTCTGGGGTAAAATCCTGATCCCATTAAACTCAATAGGGGTTTAGCCATTGACTTGAATGAGGCCATTTTACCTTTATTAATATTCCTTTGTTTCCATTTTCTGAAACGGAAAATAAGTTGATCCTGTGATTGATATCAATTTAAGATTTGTAACACTGTATAGTGATGAGGTTGATAAATATTAATCTCTTCAACCGTCCTCTGAAAATGATGTAGCTGTCCCACGAACACAAAGGCCCGCACTACTAGCAATTGAACAGAGGGCATTTTCTGCTTGAAATTCAGCTGCATCATCAGAAGTGCAGTGTCTTTGGTTTCAAGGGAAGAAGTCAATGATTCACATATTAGCTTATCTTAATAGCAGAAAACTAGACCTAAGATATAAAGATAGGCCACATAAGAAGAGGGGCATCAATTATATTGTCAAATGGACCCCCTCAGGTAGAAGAAATATAATACTTCATGCTGAACAAAATACTTACCTTAATTGTGCCTTTAAGGCACAGCCCTAAATTGGAAGTAGAGTAGAGGTGTTGAGCTGCTTCAGGGGAGTGCCAGCATGGATGCAATGTCCAGGACACGCAGGAAGAAATACAAGATGCAAAGGGTGTGGTTTAATTAGGCACAATTGTATTAACTTTACTCATCTGGGAACTGTGTGGCCATAATTCATGCAGTGCTGCTCATGATCCCATTCGTAATCTTTTCTGCCTATCGTAGGACGGCCATCAGCTCCTCCACTCCTCCCCAATCTGTCTCCCAGTGCCCAGCCTAGCACTTAACTAGGAAAAGGGGATATTTTTTTTCTGTACTAGTCATTAGGAGCCCAGCCCTATTCCCCAGCTTCTTAAAGGGATGCCTCCCCTTGCTCTAGTTCTAGTTTAAGAGGGAACCGGACTCCCTATGGAATAAGTACGTACACTGAATACCTGCTAAATTGTGACAATTTAAACCTTACTTATTGACTTATCCCAGGGTCCAGAGCTGCTGAGGGGAAGGGAAAAAAACAAAACAAAACAAAAACACACACACACACAACCCACCCATCCCTAGCCAATCCTTCAGTGAGGCATAAATGTTTTCCCAGTCCCAAAAAGGTAACTAGCACAATGCCAACAGCAGACCAACAACCCCACGGGTAGGAGGTGCTGATCCAGTGGGGTGTGAGGGAGGACAAGGTTTATATACCTTCCTCCAGGTGTTCAGGGCCAATGACTTACCTGAGTCCCACTGGCCTGTCTGCCAGTTCAGGTGATGCTTTCTCATCCAACTCCCAGGGGGAGTGTGACCATTAAAAGAGCTTTTACCTTTCTTTTCCCTGACAGTCCAGGCAACCCACATCAGCACCACTTTGAGGTTGCGGGAGTTGCATTGTCTCAGGGGGGCCAAATGCCTCCTACAGCTAGCTTTTGTGCAGGTGGGTGTGTCTGTTGCCACATCCCTTTGTGGAGTGCAGCATGCTCCTGTTCTTGCCCCCTTCTTATGTGCAGGTTCTCTTCTGCAGGCTGGGGCAGAGGTGTTGGAGAGAGTCACTGACTCTTGGGGTGAGAATGGGGGAATTCCTGTGATTCCTTGGGCACAAGGGGTGCAGTTGTGCCTTGCTGCTATGGGGAACATTCAAGGGCAGGGGGGAAATTCTTGTTCCTTCCTTTTGCTCTGCTGTGCACCTTCCTGAAGGAGAAACAAAATCAAACCTCATGTGGAATCTGAAGGAATAGGGTTCTGTTCTTTTATTGATTCTGAGGATATTTAGCTATCGTCACTTGTGATGGGTCCCTCCTCTTCACTGCAGCACCTCCTGCTGGACATCCCGGGTACTTGCCCTGGTGGCCACTGTGCCCTTTCCAGTGATGCATCACCCACCCTTCCTCTGTTCCTGGACCTGTGTCTTCCTGCAAGCATGGTATCTGCTTCATGGCACAGCCCTCTGGCTGTGGCTCAGTCCCTGATGCTCCCCCTTCCAGTGGGGAGGGAGGGAACAGGCTTCACTAATCCTTGTGGCCACGTCAGTCCAGAATTGGGCCTTTATTTCAGGGTCCAGTTGCTCTCTGTCTGGAGTCAGCCCTGCTGTCCCAAACTGGATGCCCTCCCCTGGAGCCAACCTTGTTCCACACCAGCTCTTGCTTCAGATCTCACGGCTATCCTCCTTTGGAGCCTGGCACTGGTCTATCCCAGGAAGCTGGCCTGCCTCACCCTACAATCTGGCCAGTCTTCTCCCTGTGAGCTCCTAAGGGTTACTGACCTCTCCCTTTCCAAAGGGGTAGCTGTGTTAGTCTATTGTAGAAAGACAACAGAGTCCAGTGGCACTTTTAAAGACTAACAGATTTATTTATCGCATGAGCTTTCTCTGTTAGTCTTTAAAAGTGCCACTGGACTCTGACCTCTCCCTGTAACTGGTAGCCCTTATATGGGCCTGCCTGGCTCCAATTGGCTGCTTTCCCCTTTTGCCCTTCTGATTGGCTGCTATGGCTGCAGCCTCTCCAGGGCTCCATTAACCCCTTCTTTGTTGGAGTGGACTACCTGCCCCATCACATCACTGCTAAAATAAATGTTAAATATGACAGTATAAAATGCTTTGTTTTGAGCATATTCACCAGCTAATTCCCTTCAATATTTGTGCATTATAAACGAACTATTCTCTCGTGCATTGTGCATGTCTCTACTGTAGAATTCAAAGCACAAGGACTATGGTTAAGGTATGTGTATCTTTATTATGTAATATTATGTATTTACTTTCCGTTTTAGATAATTGCCCGCATATGCAATTTCTCGATTTCGTGGACTAGAAAATATATCAGTTAAAATAGTTGTGTGACTTTATTCTGTTTGTGTCTGAAAACTTAATTATAATTGCCTAACTTTTATACATAGCTCATAGGCAACAGAAAGATTATTTTCCAAAGCTTTAGCATCATCTTTAAATTCTAAAATCCAGAACAAGAAAAGATTCTTTTTACTTCTATAAGATTCATAAGTGTTATCTTATCTTCAGTGCGTTTTTCATTTTAATTGAATTAATTAAAATCACATGAAAAGAATTACAAAACGATGAAATTTTCACATTTTGAGGGAATTTTCATGGTAATGTGTGTCTTTTTCTATCAAGATTTAATTAATTAATTTTGGGATAAACTGAATCATCATGAATATAGGAAATCATTTGAAATAATAGGGTTCATGGATAGCAAGTCCTAGAGTTAAGTTGGAGAAGTAGATTCTATTCTAAACCTTGTATTCAGTCTCATATCTTTTAGAAAAAGTTATTTTAAACTCAAACTTTACATGCTTGGTCTCAGCCCAAAGGTGAATTGAAAAGTGCAGAATGTTTGGATTATGCAAAGATGAAGGAAATATGCTTTTCTTACTGTTACTTTTTAAAAACAAGATGTTTTTATGCATGTAAGAGCTCAAAAATAGCTTGAACCTTACTTGGCAAGATTTTGTTCTCACAGAGGACTATACAAATATTTTCTACTGATCTTACAGCTTATTACCTTTTTCTGTTTTAACTTTCAAGGTTTTTAACACACATTGGAGGAAATGCAAATGATATAGGAAAATCTGATATGCAACAAAAAGTAGATGCTGTAATTCAAAAAGAAGGAATAGAAGGAGTAGCAAAAAGATTAACCACGACAATACATACACTGCAAATAATCATTGATGGTCTGACTCAACCTGAAGGCTTTGACATCAGAACAGGTAAAAACTGAATGTCTTGCTTTATGAAGGTAGTTTTGTTATAGTCTGAACTTCAGAATGTTCCAGATTCAATATTTTAAACTAAGTTTTCTTCTAACCTAGCAGTAAATTTAGTGGCTGTGTAACTCAACTGACTCCCCCCTTCATCCTGTCTAACAGAGAAGAATGTACTCCAGCACTCACTCAATTGGATAGTATTCGCTTGGTTGGTAATTAAGGAGCGTGAATCCTGTCTTAAATCACGATCTTTTGAGCGATAGGAAGGTGGGCTGCGTGGCTTTTAACAGATAAGACAGTTGTAATATGTTGACTCTATATTCATTAAATCTGCTCTTGGCTATCATTGTGGGAGAAGCATGAGGCTAGACAAAAAACAATAGTAATAAAGATCTATAGAGTAGGAACGTAAAATTCTGATTTATTAGAAGTTTGGGTCGCACAGTCCCCAGAGGAAAGTTTAATTGGAGTACATGGCTAATGACCCACCACTGGTTAAATCTTCACAACAATTTGGGGTGAGGGAAAGTGAGGAAGGTGTGGGAGAGGGGGCAATACATCAGAGTACGCTGTTGTTTGTTGAACCCTTACCATTGGATATACTCTATCCTCTTACAACTGCAAGAGATAACCGCAGGCAACACAATAGAGGCATGTAATAATAAATAATAGTTAGTAAATTCATCCCACTAATTTGAATGTTAGTTGGAATGCTGGAAACCCATTTCCTAGCTTGTAGTAATTTATTCTGGACCTTAAACATCTCATTTTCTGTGAAATGGAATATCTAGCAATAAACATAAAAATACGTGGTGTTACTCAACACCAAAATAAATGACAGTTCTTAATGGTAACATTAAAATTTTATTGCATCAGTGGTAGTATAATGGTGGAAGATTTTGGGAACAATCTGTTGCAGACACGGTCTGTGTCTCCAGCTGTGCTGGTAGTGGACATGCTCAGAAATAGTTTGTGAGCACATTTGTTGCTAGTGCTGGTATCTTAGTATAGACAGGGATTTTATTTGTTTGGAACTGAGCTAACCTGCACCAAAGTACTGACTGTCTCTATAAGAGAACAACGCACTGTTGACAGCAGGTAACAGTCATGACTGGCATCCTCTCAGTGGCCTTGCCTAGCTACAATTTGCGAACTATTCGCAGCTCCTCTGTGTGGGTGCAGGGAGTGGGTGGAGGGGTCAAGCCCCCATGCAGGGGCTTTAGGGGTTGCAGCCACAGGCTAAAGGGAACCATGCCACCCTGCAGTAATCCGGCCCCACTCAGGCCGGCTTAGCACAGGCTGGACCAGGCCCCCATGGCTCAGGTTGGCCTGGCAGGTCTCTTCTGCTGGCCCATGGGGGCCCGGCACCGTGGTCTGACAGTGCTTCAGGCCCTGAAGGGCTGCTGCTGGAGGTCACCCTGCCAGCCAGTCCCATCCCTGTCCCTGGAGCACTGCTGCACATGGCTGCAGCCAGCCTAGGGATGGATCGGGAGCACCATGGACTGCAACCGCTGAGCACTGGCCTGCTCCGCATGGCTGGCAGGGCTGCCAGGTAGCCCTGGGGCCAGTGTGCCCAAGTGCCACCCCACCTCCAGGCTGGTTGCCACCACCTCACTGGGAGAGCGGGGCCCATGAAAGTGGGCAGTCCAGGAGCTCTTAATCTGGCCCTGACCCTACTGTGGTAAAAGTTCCTGATCTCATCTAAGCTACAGTTTCTACTCTTGCTCCTATGGGAAGAAATTCATGTGTAGTGAATTACAGTTCCAGTGCAGGCAGAAACCAGTGTAGGTAGAACAGGGTTATGTGTCTCACAGTCTGAAGATTCCAAGCCCAGAAGAACCATTGTGATAATGTAGTATGACTTCCTGTATTTAACACAAGCCCTAGAACTTCCCCAAAATAATTCCTAGAGCATATCTTTTAGAAAAATATCCAGCCTTGTTTTAAACATTCTCAGTGTTGAAGAATCCTGGGTAACAGTTATTACTCTCTCTGTTAAAAATTTTCACTTTAAGAACATAAGAATGGTGGTACTGGTCAGACCAATGGTTCATCAAGCCTGGTATCCTGTCTTCTGACAGTGGCGGGTGCCAGATGCTTCAGAAAGAATGAGCAGAACAGAGCAATTTATCGAATGATCCATCCTGTTGTCCAGTCCCAGCTTCTGGCAGTCACGTATTTAGGGACACATGGGGAGAATAGGGTTGAATCCCTGACTATCTTAGCTCATAGGTTTTGGTAGATCTATCCTCCATGATCTTATCTAATTCTTTTTTGAAACCACTTATTCTTTTGTCCTTTGCAACATCCCTTGGCAATGAATTCCACAGGTTGATTGTGCATTCTGTGAAAAAGTGCTTCCTTTGTTTTAAACCTGCTGCCTATTGATTTCATTGGGTGGCCTTTGGTTCTTGTGTTATATATGAAGGGTGTATAACACGTCTCTATTCACTTTATCCACACCATTCATGATTTTACAGACATCTATCATGTTCCTCCTTAGTCACCTCTTTTCTAACCTGAATGGTCCCAGTCTTTTCACTTTCTCCTCATATGGAATCTGTTTCATTTCCATGATCATATTTGTTGTCCTTCTTTGTACTTTCTTGGTTCTAATGTATCTTTTTTGGGATGGGGAGACCAGAACTGCATTCAGTATTCAAGTGCGGGTAGTAACATGGATATATGTAGTAGCATTGTGATATTATCTGTAGAGCCTTGCAGATCCGTGGGTATCCACATCTGTGGATTTAAAATAAATATTTTGTGCTCATTTTTATATTTAGTATTTTACATTTACAAATTACAGTATGTCGCACACTCACAGACAAAGCACTAGTGTGGGTGAGTGACTGTCACTACACACTGAAGCACATGGCCTGGCAGCTAAGTTACAGTGGGTGGCCTGTGCAGGCCAAACCAAACCAGAAGACATGGATTTTTAGAGTCCTGCCCCGCCTCAAGCATAGTGAGTCCTGGCTGTTCTGCCAGTGGTTCCCCCCACTGCTGCAGCCAGACAGAAGAAGTTCAGTAACAAGGCTGCCTCCTTGCTGATCTCCCATCCCGCTGCTGCAACAGAGGAATGTTGTGTGTTTTGTAGCTCCATGCACTCCCCCTAGATACCTAAGGAGTGGCTCCCTTCTGCAGCCAGGGGGGTGGAAGATCAGTGCTCCCCTCCCTCTGACTCCTGGAGGCACCCCAGCACCCAAAGACCCAGGAAGAGTGCTTTACCATGCTACCTGCTAGGCTTGGGGGAGTGCTGATCTCCAATCCCGTTGGCTGCAGCAAGGAGCCTGCACTGATCTTGTAGCCCTACAGCAATGCACTCCACCTGGTCCATAGGCAGTGGCTCCTTTCTGCAGCCAGTGGGAGAAGAATGGAAGATCTCACGGGCCACAGATTGGGAACCATTGATCTAAACAACAAGTTACATAATTCAGTTAGCTGCTCTGCAATTTCATATTTGAGTTCCTTCAGGACTCTTGGATGAATACAACCTGGTGGCTTACTGCTGTTTTCTATTATTTCCAGTCTGAATTTGGCTAGCTTCAATTTTCAGCCAGTGCATGGTATTATACCTTCCTCTACTAGATTGAAAAGCCCATTACTAAATATTTGTTCCCTGTGTAGCTATTTATAGTCTGTGATCCTTAGCCTTCTCTTTGTTAAGCTAAATAGATTGAGCTTCTTGAGTCTTTCCCCATGGCATGTCTTCTCATTCTTTAATTGTTTATGTGACTATCTTCTGAACCCCTCTCCAGTTTATCAGTGCCCTATTTGAGTTGTTTGGGTGCCAGAACTAGACACAGTATTTTGCAATGGTCACGCCACAGCCAGATGCAGAGGTAAAATAACCTCTCTACTCCTACTTGAAATTCCCCTGATTACACATCAAAGGATTGCGTTAGCCTTTTCGGCCCCAGCATCACACTAGAGGTTCATGTTCTGTTGGTTATCCATTATGAAGCTTTTTCACAAAGTCACTGCTTCTGAAGATAGAGTTCCCTGTTTTATAAGTATGGCCTATATTCTTTGTTCCTAGATTTACATTTAGCCATATTAAAAAGCTGGATTGCTAGTGCCAGTTTACCAATCAATCCAGATTGGTCTATGGCAGTGATCTGTCATTTTCACTATTTTCCACTCTTTCCATTTTTGTGTCATCTGCAAACTTTGTCTGTGATTTTGTTTTCTTCCAGGTCACTAATAAAAATGTTAAATAGCACAGGGCCAGCAACTGATCGCTGCAGGGTTCCACTAAAAATGCATCAATTTATTGATGATTGCCTGTTTACAATTACATTCTGAGGTGTCTCAGTTAACCATCTTTTAATCCATTTAATTTGATATCTTTCTAATTTTTTTAATAAAAATGTCACGTGGTACCAAGTTAAAGTATGTTACATCAGCACTGTTACCATTATCAACCAAACTTTTAATCTCATCAGAAAAAAAAATCATTTTAATTTGACTGGATCTAAGTTACATAAAATCTGTGTTGATTTGTGTTAACTTCATTATGCTCCTTTACGTCTTGATTAATCAAATCCCATATTAGCTTCTCCATTACCTTGCTGGGGATCAGTGTCAGACCGACAAGACTCTAATTGCCCAGATCATTTTGTTTAACCTTTTCAAATACTGGCACAACATTAGCTTTCTTCCAATCTTCTAGAACTTTCCCAGTATTTCAAGTCTTATTGAAAATCAACATTTATGATCCAACAAACTTCTCAGCCAGCTCTTTTAAAATTCTTGGGTGCAAGTTATCTGGATCTGATTTTAAAATGTCTAATTTTAGTAGCTGCTATTTAACATTCATTTGACAGGCTAATAGAATGGAAAGAGTGTTAAATGATATGACTACCATCATCTGTTTTTCTCCCAAAGAGAATAGAAATTTTTGTTGAACACTTCTGCTTTTTCTGCATTATTATTGATAATCCTGCCATTTCCATTTAGTAATGGACCAAAAACATGGTTAGGATTCTTTTTGTTCCCAATATACATTAAAAAAACTCCTTATCATCTTTACCTCTGCTGTCTATAGATAGTTCCTTGCCTCATTACTTCCTTAATCATTTTTCAAAAATTCCTAGCTTCTGATTTATAATCCTTGCTATTAAGTTCCCCTTTCTTCCATTTGCTATATCTTATTTCTTTTATTTTCCTAAGTGCTCCCCTCAGTTTGAATTGAAAGACGATTGCTGGCTGCTTAACTCCTCAATGAGTTTAATAGAAGATGAAACAGGAAAAACAATTTGGGGGCAGGACCTAGAAAAATGATTTAAAAATATCTATTTTAAAATGTTCCAGTAACCAAGGTACTCCCCAGGAAGTAAATCTCCTAGAGTATTGCACAAAGGAGCTAACTGAGAGCAGAAATTCAATGGCTGGACAGGTAACTGTGGCTACTGTGGGTCATGCCAGGATGGAACAAAATTCAGCATTTTAAACATGAAATGGCTTCCCTGCCTTCTCCCAGGTCAGGTCTATACTAGTGAGCGCACAGTGGCACAGCTGTTCTGATGCAGCTGCACCACTATCAAATTGCTTGTAGCCACTCTGCCAGTGGGAGAGAGCTCTTTCGTCACCTTCATAAAACTGCTCAATGAGCAGCAGAAACTATGTCATCAGGCTAAGCTGTCCTGCCAGCGCAGTGCTGTGCATGCTGACACTAATGGTGGCCAAATAGATGTCCCTCTCTGAGGTGATTTTTTTTTTTTAGACCCCCTGAAAAACTAAGTTTTGCCAGAATAAGTGGAAGTATAGATACGGCCCTAGGCTCATCCCTGCTAGTGCCCTGTGCGGCTAGTTAGTTTCTTACTATGTTGAAAAGCCTCTACACGGTATAATATGATAAAAGGATTCACTGATTTGGAGTCGAATAATTAAGAGCATTCCTTCAGTGGAAACTTCAACGTCATGCCAGGGCCAGTGCAGCTGTCGCCAGCTTGGGTAATCTCTTAGAGCCTGATCCAAAGTGCACTGCAGTCGCTTTGGCTCTAGGGCCTTGACTTATGTTTTATTTTTTAAAAGACAAACGGGAAAAAATAATTAAAATCCCAGTCTAGCTCTTTGTGCTCACAGGTCTGAGTTTAGAATCTCTCATTGGTAAATGGAGTATATTATCCGGGGCTTTTTTTCTGCCGGTACACACCAGTACTGCATACTGGCACCTATTTTTTCTTGGCCAGCCCCTCTGCCCAGATGGGGGCTAGGGGACCGAAAGGGGCAGGAGCGGGGCGGGAAAGGGTAGAGGGGGACCGAGAGGAGTGAGGAGCCAGCAGGCGGGCTGCGGGGGGCCTGAAAAGAGCGAGGAAGGGGCCCGGGGAGTGGGGTGGGGAGGCGGGGCCTGGGAAGGTCGCTGGGGGCCGGTGATGGTGGAGGGTCCTAACCACCACCCTCCCCCTGACCCCAGCACCACTCCTGCTGGTGTACCGGAATCTTTTTTTTTTTTTTTTTTTTTTTTTTAAGGAAAAAAAACAGTTAATATATTTGGGCTAAGCTAGCAAGCTTAGTGCATCAGGAAGAGGAAAGACAGCTGTAGGGGAGGGTGGAAGGGCAGGTATCAAGGCCTGCGCAAAAAGAAAAGAGGCTTTGGGGAGTGATCAATAAATGATATATGAATAGCAGGAAGAAAAAATCTGATCCATTTCTATATTATGTGTTATATGAACTTGAATATACCAACGTGGTGCGTAGAGTGTTATATGGTCTGATTCTTCATGCTCGTCATTGAAAATGAGGAGCGACTCCCATAAAGTTAGTGAAATTACACTGGTGTCAAACTTATATAAGTGAGTAGGGAACATATAGGGCCATCTCTGGGGTACAGTGATATCAAGAAGCCATTTAAGTGACTTTCCTTCTGCTTAGTGGTGTCACCAGACTACCTTAGTTCAATATTCACTTTACAATGTACAGTTAGGTGTACTAAAATATAACTATGTGTATGACGATAAATCTGTGCTAAGGATCACCTGTAAGAGACCAGCCTTCTCCCAAACAAATGCTTACATGGTTTTCAGTATCCTGTTTGTTTAGCCATTAATTAAAACCCTATCAGACAACCCATTTTTGTTGGTCCCTTGGGTTAGTCTCTTACCATTGGTGTCATTATGCTTTATTCTCCACATAGTGGTCTGAGGTAACTGGCCTGCCAAGGAACTAGCAAAATTAAAAAAAATAAGTTGTTTGGTGGAGGTGATGCTTATATGGAAGCCAAATGAACCTGTGTTGGAAATCCTGTTGCTACTTCAAGGTGGTTTCCGAAAGTAGGAGGTTCCTATGGTCCACTGCACAAATTTGATTGTACTGTTGTCTTGCTGGTATCTTATTTCAGAAGCTTGATTTTCATCTCTTGTTTTTATGACAGATTTTGATAAGCCTGATTTCAAGAGAAGCATAGTTTGTCTTGAAGACTTGAGCATTGGCACTATTCTGACTGGAAAAGTAGAAAATGCTACTCTCTTTGGAGTTTTTGTTGATATTGGTGTTGGTAAGTCAGGGTTGATTCCAATTCGGAACATAACAGAAACAAAACTTTCTAAAGCCAAGAAGAGAAGAAGTCTCGGGTTGGGCCCTGGAGAAAGAGTGGAAGTTAAAGTGCTCAATATTGATATCCCTCGATCAAGGATAACATTGGACCTTATTCGTGTTTTATGAGTTTTTCACCACTGATAAGACTTTATTTCTTTTTAAAAGGGTAAAAGGTTTATTTCTTTTTAAAAGGTTGTCAACAAGATTCTGAAGATTTTGGTTCAACCACTTACTGAATATAATGGAAGTGAAGGAATTAACTCAATTTTGAAAACTTTACTCTCACTTTTTAATTCCTGAAGCTTTTCCAGATCTCTTTAAAATCCTTCTTGTTAATAGTCACTTTAACATTACCCCTGAAGTGGCTTTCACTCTCTTATTAGGCTACATGCCTTCTCTTTGCAGAATAAGTCGTATCTCAATGCACTGCCATGCAGATCTCTTACGTGTTTTTTTCTCTCAAGCCACCTTTGGTCCGTGCAGCTCCAGCAGGTTCAGCCATGCTCTTTCATACTGAAAAACACCCACTTGATTGGTCTGTTTTCATGCTCTTTTTTTAAGTCGGACTTAAAAGTGGACCTTGGTAGTAGCTAATGTAGAAACTTAAAAATGCCTTCTAGGGTTGGAATCATTTCAAGTTGAGACCAAGGAAGAACAGCAAGACATAATACTAAAATCTGAATATAATGTTAATTGGATCAGAAATTTGCTAATTTTATTTGTGGGACGGTGTAAATTTTGGGAGGATTGCTCAGGCAGTTGTCATATCAATTAACACTGTCAGGTACCTCTATTGTTTTAAGGAAATTTGCTCCAAAAGTTGCAAAAAGATTTGCTTTACTTTTCTCTGTACTTGTACATAATAAAAATCTTTCTGGTCCACTTTTTTCAGTGTCCTGATTACATAAAGTGTTTGTGCAATCCCTGGGCAATTCTTGTCCCTTCCCAATAATCGCTGTTTGTGCACCAACAGTGTTCCGCGTTGGGAAGGGGAGTTGTGAGGATGCACTTGTCAGAACATCATTTCACTTAATTGCAATTGATTTTTTCATTAGCTGAAGCTTCAGATAATATTTTCAGAAGATGCTCTGGGTAAGAGGGTGCTCAGTATTCATAATAGTGTTCAGAACCTGGTCGGATCAAGTCAGCCAAAGATTCCAAGGCCAGAATGGAACCCTGGTGACCTCCTGTGTGACACAGGCTGTAGAACTTCCCCTAAGTAATTCTTAAAGTCTATGTTTCAGAAAAACATTCCATTTTGATTTAAAAATTGTCAGTGTTGGAGAATCCATCACAACCGTGGGTATGTTGTTCCTTGAAATGTCCACTCAGGAAAAAACACACAACAAAAACGAAGTGACAATGATAGAATAGCTAGTTGTCTGATATCAGGCGGTCTTAATGAGGCTAGAGTTTGAGAATCATGATGCAGGAGGGTAATCAATGAGCCATTCATTTAATCTATACTCTCTTCCCTGTCTCATTTTGATTTTTATGGCTGGAGTAAATCATAATGAGTTGGATTTAAGTAATATAGAGCACATTACAGATTTTTTTGTGTGATGGAAATGGAGTCCTAAATGAGCGGGGATGATTGCCAAAACAATCTGTTCCACAGGAAGGGAGGTATAAATTACCTCCCACTCTTCATATATAGGATAGTTCTTCAGATTAAGGTTGAGGTCATGATTAGCAGGATGGTGTGAAAAAGACCGACTTTGGGCTGTCAGCACTGTTGATTAATAAAGGATCTGTTTTTACTGGTCCCTTATTCCCTCACAGTGAATGGAAACTTGCACCTGAAAACATAAAATTACTTAAAAAAAACCAACCAAACAAACAAACCGCACAACACACACCCATTGAAAAAGAGGACAGGTGAGTTCTTTGTAATTTATACAAGGCAATAAATTATTGCTCTGAATGCTACAAGAGTGTCTAGAGAATTTCTGAAGTACTAATAATGATTGGCATCAAAGTCAGTAACATCTAATATGATGCAGTGTGAAATGACTCCCCAAGAAAGACAAAGGTCACTGACTCACATTTAGAAAGAATGCTATTTGTAGAAATGAGCAAAATTAACCCTAGAGATTTATGGATGTATACTACCCTTATCAGGAGGAGGAGGAGAGTAAAAAATAGCTATATAGTTCAGTGAAAGTTTTACTTGAATATTAATTCTTCTCTTAAACTCTCATATCGATCACTAAATACATTCTAATACTGTCAGACAGCTAGGGTTCCTTCCCTAGAAATTTCTTCCTCAATTCCCATATTTTAGATAAACTTCATAAAATTAGATACTTGTAATTAAATGTAGAGATTTTGATCCATTTTTTTAAGTGTCATCTTTCTGTTAACAAAGGCTAGAGAAAATGAATTAAAGTTTAGTTCATGTTGCAGTGGATTCATTTGAAGATGCAAAGCCCCTTTGGATATATGCATATGTACATGATACAATTTTTAATTATATTTCTAATCAGCCTTGGAAAATATTTCTGTTGAGGCACTCTGTATTTCCCCACTCTTACCATGACTAGAGAAAAAAAGTTTAACTTGGCCACAAACCATTACTTACTACGTTCATGTGAGCGAATAGAATTTTGCAAGGTTGGGCTAACTAACACGGCTACCCCTTTAGAACTTAATCCTTGTATATTTCCATGGATGTTTTCCACTGTAGGCTGTAGTGCCATTGTGGGACAGTATTAAAAAATGACTTCACAAATGTTTTTCATCTATTCAAGAGGGAAAAACTAGGATTGTACATGACTGAACTTGTTTATGGGATGTACACAAGCAGGGGAGAAGAGAGAGAAACCTTAATGGGGAGTGGCATGAAAAAATAAGAGTTTGTCAGGTGGGATATGCAATGGCCACATGGCTCAGGGGCCGTAAGTTATGCAGATCATCTCAAATTGGTGCACACGCCATGAAATAATAGCATTATGATTGTGATGTTTTTATTAATGGAAAAGCTGTCACTGGTCAGTGACATACTCTTACTCACCCAGGATCTCATGATGGTGTCACAAGGGTGGTGGAGTCCATGTCTTGTGGTAGGAAGAAGGTTGAAAAGGTTGAACATTTCTCTGGTAGGTTGACTTCACTGAGGGAATGAAAGACTGAAACTTCTTGAGGGAATAGAATTCTAGAACAAGTCCCAAGAAGATGAGTTACCTGTGCTCCCTAAGTTGGTCAGAGGTGCGTGATAAACTGCAGTCAGGTGATAAACTTGTCACATAGATATCTCTATTGATTTTCTGTGGATGTGTATGCATATATGTGCGCACACTCACAAAAATGCACATTAACTTTGGGTTGAAGTTGCTAGACTACATATACCACCAATGCAAACCAGAGAAATACACAATTAAGTCATTCATCATACATATGAACTTTCATTAGTTCCCCTTCTCAGCGCCAAATACCTCTCTTTCACAGTTCACATATCTTGACACTCTTGAGCAAATAACATGGACAGTTCTACTGGGTAATCCGTCTCATACCCCTTTAAGTTAGGCATTCACAAATCCCCTCCTTTATGTCTGATCTGGAATTGGTGCCTTTTCTTCTCTACTAATTTGCCTTCACAAGTAATGTCCACAAAGCCAAGTCAATTGTCCTCTGTTATATGTTTTTTGATATTTCAAACTGCCTGTGAAGATTTTCTGGATTTCTTTTTTAATACAGAACTCAGCAACTAGCAGGACTGGCCCCTTAAATTTTGCACTTGGATTACCTGTGATGGTAGAATTCAGCCTAGCAGAATCTCTCATCCTTAGTATCTTTGACTTTAGTAACAATGATGCAATTTGAAATATCAAAAAAAAGTGTAGAATAATTCACACCCCGTTCAACTTTAGCAAAGAAACCAGGGCTGTTCTAATACAGACTGTATTATTGCAGGTTATAAAGATCTGACATTTTTCTTCCACCAAAGTATTTTTAAGTTCAAACTACAGATGTCAACAGTTATCACCAAGTGTGAAAAGAAACGTAATGCTAAAGTTCTTCATACTTGTGGAGGAAGAGAATATCAGGAGATGGCACTTAGTTGTGTTATGTAGTCTTTCCATATATGTCTCTCTTGGATACCTCTCCTTTTGAAGTGGTCCCGTAAACTTGTAAGTGGGCAAAACTCCCATTTTAACAGATGATCACAAATGTGAATGGGAAATAGTCGTGTAATGAACATCAAACATATTTGTTAATGGCAAGATTCCTAGCCACAAATGTCCAAACAGCTGTTGGCACAGAGATTATGAACTAGTTAAGAGAATGTGGCATCATTTAACCTCCCATGTTGGTGCTGTATTAACTTCCAAAACTAAAAAATAACTTTTGTGGCCATATAATGAGTACTTTTGGGATTCTGAAATCATTGTTGGGTGGAAGAAGGAGAAAGTGTTATTTTAACAGTCTTATTACATTTTCTCTGTCCAAATCAGAGCTGTGGTGAAAATGCAGGCTTCTTCAGGCCTTTTAACTGTTCATATAATGCTTCTGCTGAAAGTGCTTTACAGGACACTCACTGATGATTATATATCATTTTTGATAGGATAAACTTAAAAAGAACAAAGGAAAAAGGCCACAAACCCATTAGATCAAAGCAGAAGAGATTATTTGTTTGGCCTAAAATTGATTCTTTTGAACACTGACAAACATTGCGATGGGTTTCTATTTGTATCTGACTGGCAATCTAGTTAAATCAGAATTTTATATAGAGCCAATCCCTGTAGTAGCTAAGCACTCTTCTGGTAATTTAGCTTTGCCTGGTCAGATCTCTAGTACCTTCATGGGGTCCATCCATCTTTTTTCATTGCTACAGAAGGTTATAAACAAAAGCTGGGCTCAACACCTTTGGAATTTTATTCTTCTGCCTCTTTTTCCTTCCTTGCCTTCATTTTAATTACAGTGGGGGAAGATTACTTTTAGAGGAGTGTCTTGCTTGCAACACATGCAGAAAGTGGTCAGACTTTGAATTAATTGGGCCTCAGCAGGAAACTCATTCCACAGCTGAACCACTCAAATGAAATTGTTTGAGCTCTGACTTCCGTGGGTCTCGTCTGTTGAGCAGCTGTGTGAGTTGTCTCTTTCAGAAAAGCACAACTGTCTTAATAGATCACAGAATGGCAATGCAGTCATTGCTCTAGATGGATCCTGAAAATCAGGGTGGCCTTGAAAATCAAGTCTAAGTCCTTGAACCGACAATGGAATCAGACTAGGAGCCACTGCAGAGCACAGGTGTGATGTGCTGAATTCTGTACCTGCTGCGACCTATGCATTGCTTCAGACTTCAGTTACAGTGAATTAGAGTGGTCCCATGTGGAGATGAGAAATAAACTGTGACCAGATCCTTATTTGAGAGAAATAGGGTTGCCAGCCCTCCAGAATTGGCCTGGAGTCTCCAGGAATTAAAGATTAATCTTTAATTAAAGATCATGTCATGTGATGTAACCTCCAGGAATATGACCACCCAACATTGGCTACCCTGTTATTTCATCCAAAATTCTATAGTAAGACAGTGGCATAACTAAAGACTCAGAAATGCATGTGAATGTGCATCTCCTTGCATACATTTGCATTTAATATAGCTTTTAATTGTGAACACCTGATTTATCAAAGAATGTGCTGCAGTGTAATCAACAGTCATAGATGCCCACATGAAACATCTCAAGATAATATTTTTATTGTTGTACAATTAGACCAATTTCATTGTCCTAATCTTGAATCTCTTTAATAATTTAGATTTTTCTTAAGAATTATCTTTCTCTAACTTATTTTAATAATTTTCTCAAAAGCCAAAATGTATTCCTTGCACACTTCTGTGTCACTGTCTGTGAGATATGGTTGGATTGCCTGCAATACCTAGTAAGCAGCCACACTTTGTTTGTTCCTGTCCTACTTTCTGAGCTGAATGCAGAGGACTGTGATAGGCAACCTGTGGACTCCCACAAGACACAATCTCTATGTCATATTGCTGAACATTTGAATCAAACCACTAAGAGCCACTGTTAGACTTTAGGACCAGAAGTGCCAGCAGCAAACCATCTCAGCTCTACACCTCCTTCATATCATCTGAAAATAACATTACTCCTAAACTAACTTGGTGTCCTATATAAATCACCGCCTGACCAAAGAGTATATGAAAACAGTGGGGAACAGGTAAGTATTTTGATGGCTATTCAATGCTGTACTATCATTCTCAATGGCAGTCACATGTCCCCCACGCCTTAAACAGCAGCCTGGGGACCTCCTTGCAATTCCCATTGAAGCCAAATAGCTACAGCTGCTAAAAACACTTTCCATCTTTAAGTACTGATCACACAGGTTGAGGAGAGCATGCAGGTAAAGGAGTGCTAACCTATTGAATACTGGATTAAATTCAGGGTCCTGAAAATCATCTTCAGATCATTCAGTGTCTTTCACTGGAATCATCCCTTTAATAATAGTCAGAGGCCTCATTCAGGTAAAGGGAGGGGAAAAGGGAAACAATCTATGTTTAGATCTCCCCCCGGGAGTTTCGATCAGACACTAACACACACCATTGATGAGCACAACATAGATAGAAACAAGGCACTGCTAATGCTATTCCATTATTACAACAAATACAATCACCCAACCCATGTTAGCCAACAAACAAAAACATCAAAGTTGACTAATTTTAGTGTTTACATTTCCTTGTTCTCTTGACTTGGCTTAAGTGGTTTTTCTTTATTTTATCCAGATTCTGTTTTCCTACATTTCCCTAAAAACATTAGCTTTCTCTTTGCATTCTGGCAAAGGAAAAGACTTTCAGCCTCCATAAAAGACCTGCCTAGCAAGAATAAGCATTTCATCCCTTGCTTTTCTTCCAGGCCTAATGTCTGGAAATAGGATTTTACAATTATCTTCAAAATCAATTTCCTTCTCAAACTTTGTGGCTTTCAGGTTTCTGACATCAGAGTGTGGTGATTTTTCCACTTTCTGTGTTATCCAAAGAAGAATTCTATCATTGTGTTTTTGTTTTTCAATAAAAATCAGGTTCTCTTTCACAGTGAGATCCAAGCAGTGAGAGAAAATCCCACCGCCTCTGATGGTGACTGTTGTACAGGGTTTCCAGCCTTTAAATTTTCCTTGTTCTTATTGATTTTACTTAAAAGCTGCACTCGACAGCCTTTGAAGGGGAGGGTTAAATAAAAGACTTCAGGGCTCACTAAATCTCTTACCTCTTGGCCAGGAGTTGTAGATCCAAGACTCTTTCACCTTTTCCACATGAAACTCCAGCTCACTGATTGATCTTAGCTGCCAATCTACCTTCAGTCACCCTCCTCAGTCAAAGATTGTTGAAATTTGCATTCTCCTTCTTTTAGTATGAAGAGCCACAAGAACTTCTAAACATTTCCCGTGCTTCAGAAGTTTAATAAAGAAGAGAGAAATGCTTTGACCAAGCAAGATGACACTTGTACTCCTGACTGTGATGATGCAAATCAAGAATTTAAAAGAAGCCATTTGTTTTGGTTGCATTCCTTCCCTGAGGCAGATTTAGATGGCTTATATCAATTTTCCAGGAGCTTGTCAACCTCAGGAATGATTTAGTATGCAGTTAAACATAATAAAATCAATTGGAAAACAAATAGAACTCTCAAGAGGCTCTCACAGTTGGAGCAGCCAGTCCATATGGCACGGGGACACGTCAGAATTTCTTTCGGGCTTTGAATGTTATGTGGGGTACATGTATTAAAAAAAATTATCCAACAAGTGCAAATTTGCATGATGATGTATGGCAAGGTTGTTACGGTAAGGAAAACATTGCTACAATGTCTAAAGAGCTCACACTGATGAGCATTTGGTAGATAGTGGGTTGTGGAGATGCTCAGTCCTGTCAAGGTTTTTTAAATCTGTTTGAGAGGGGTGTGTGTGTGGGTGGGTGGGTGGCTGTTTCTCTTGCGTGATTAGTTTAGCAGGCCATCCTCCCACACACAACAGTGGTCAAAGTTTTATTTTCTCCTTATGCTGTAGATTGCTTTATTGTTCTAGTTGACTGTACATTACATATTAAAAACCGTTTTCATTTAGTAATCAGTTAAACTGGAAATCCTGTCTTGCATTCCATCTGCTATGGGGCACCCTCTTATCTCAACATCAGTCATGTTTCTTGTAAAGACTATGCCTTTTTTTGTAGTTGAGCGATGGATTTTTTTGCATGGGACTCACAATGAGGTATATGAAGTCATGGCATTTATTTTGTGGTATTTAGAATAAGCGTGCTTGTGGGTCTTTTAAAAAAAGCTTAATGCAAGTGAAATCTTAGGAAAGTATTTTTACCCCCAAATTAAATAAGCTGGAAAAAGGAAACTGACATATAACACAGACCACACATCACAGCTATAACACTGCCTTGGTGTGTGTGTGTCAGGGTGTGTGTGTGCGTGCAGGGATACCTGGTGCTGGAAAACTGATCAGCCCTTGAGGACACAGTTGTGGTGGTGGTGCATGGTGATTGAGCTAGCAGTGAAGTCTGTAGACCTGATTCTCCATAACATTTTCACCTTATGTTACTATTTACATAAGTGCAAAGTAAATATAAAATGCTACTAAATTGGAATGGTTACAGTTCACCCTCACATTGCACTGGTGTAAATAATCTGCACTTTGTGTGGTCAAAGGAGAATTAAGCCCCTTGTCTGTATGTGGAGGAGCACAGGGTAAATACTGTCCGATGGCTTCTCTTCTCATTTCATCCAAGTGATCCATCATCTAAGCCATTCTGAGTCTCTGGCAAACAACAGTTCTTGGTGACCGTGACTAATAGCTATTGATGGATCTATCCATGAATTTACCTAGGTCTTTTCTGAACTCTGTTATAGTCTAGGCCTTCACAACATCCTCTGGCGAGGAATTCCACAGGTGGACCATGTGTTGTGTGAAAAAATACTTCCTTTAGTTCATGTTAAACTGATATCTGTTGTTGTCAGTTGTTGGCTGCATGTGCGTATTTGCAGTGTGTATGCTGTCCCAGCTCTGTGCAGGTAACCAAGACACCACTCCAAAATCAAATTATTTAATAAGACCACAGATCCTTTCTGCAAGAAGGCACTTGGCCAGATTTATTTGGCAAATGAGCATAGCAGAAAGTGTCCTATATATGCTACAAGTATACTTAATTTGTGTGCCCCTGACAATGGTACTGGTTCAGTAAATGGCAGGACTTTCTGTTCCTACTCAGCCAGCCAAAGATGACTCCTCTGATAATCTCTTTTATACATTGATACAAACAAGTTGCGTATTGCCCCCTGAGGTGCGCAGTTGCCACGCTTTGACATGGTATGACACCACCCATTACCTTGTACCAGATGGCTTGGTCAAAACATCTCTATTCATCATATTAACAAGACTTGTATCCATTATAGTGTGGTTTGGGGAGGCCAATGAGCCCTTGTTATCTCTGGGCTAATAGAATGTCCTGATACCTTTCTGGAATGTGCTTCTACCTAGCACTTGGGTTGTTAGACCAGCTCTCTTCTTGTCAGTTATTGTGAGCATTCACAGCACAACTTTTGCTAACTTTGCTTTATAATAGACATTATTTTAGCCCAGGCCTCATATCTGGCCTGTTATACTAGGTCTCATATCTCAGGCTCTTACTTTCTAGTACACCTATTAATTTCATTTGGTAACCCCTACTTCCTTATTTACTTTCTCCACACCAGTCATGATTTTATAGACATCTGTCATACCTCCCCTTAGTCATCCTTTTTTTCCAAAATGAAAAGTCCCAGTCTTATTAATCTCTCCTAATATGGAAATTTTTCCATACCCCTAATCATTTTGGTTGTCCTTTTCTGGATCTTTTCCAAGTCCAATATATCTTTTTTGAGATGGGGCAACCAAATCAGAACACAATATTCTAGATATGGGTGTACCATGGATTTATAAAGAGGCGATATGATATTTTCTGTTTTCTTATCTGTTCTGTTCCTAATGATTCCCAACATTGTTAGCTTTTTTGACTGCCTTTGCACGTTGAGTGAATGTTTTCGGAAAACCATCCACAATGACTCCGAGATCTTTCTTGAGTGATAACAGCTAATTTAGACCCCTTGATTTCACATATATATTTGGAATTATGTTTTCCAATGTGCATTACTTTGCATTTATCAACATTGAATTTCATCTGTCATTTTGTTACTAGTCATCCAGTTTTGTGAAATTCCTTTGTAACTCTTCACAGTCTACTTTGGACTTAGCATTACCTTGCTTTTTATGCTTTTGTAATAGATATGTTATGAATAAACCAGACATAACTGATACACAATGTAATATTCTTGTGTATGAATTGGCACCACTTTGAGGGAACGCAACCGCCATTTGTAACATACATGTGCAGTTTACGGACATATATTAGATCACTGGCAGCAAATGGATGTCCAGATTGTAGCTATGGACAAGTACACTTCTACCCATTTGTACCTGTGAGAAGAGTAGTATCTTCTCCCCAGAGTGGGTCTTGTCACAGTTCTCAAGGTCCCTGTCACCTGGAGAGAACCACTGTGTCCTCTGCCTGCGATATGGACTGAGCTAATCAGAAGCTGAAGCCAATGCAGAATGTGGCCACCTGCTTATTATGTTAAGTTTCATACCAGGAGCACTCTGGGATTTGCATTGGCTGTTAGTAGGTTTCTGGTTCAAGTACAAGGTACTGTCTTTAACCTGTAAAAAGTATGAGAGCTGGGAGATGGCCTCTCCCTCTGTCATGCTGTACCATTGGGATCAGCAGAGGCAGTTAAGCTGAAACCCGCTCACTATGAACAGGAGCACGCTTTTAGAAGGATGTTCTGAACAGCTCTTCATATTAGAACCTTCAGTTGGTCCAAAGTGGCCCAAATACATTCACCTTCTCTGCATGCTGCAAGGCTTCTTGTATTCCCAGGCACTGGGGAAGGGAGCTGGGTGGGGGCTGGAGGAAGTTGTTAACCAAGTTTCCTAGAATGGCATCTTGTTTATTTTCCTGGATGCTGATGAGTTTGATGGGAGGACATCCATGGTGACTCTGCTGTGGAAATTAATTGTGGAAGGGTGCTCAGAGCGTGGCACAGGCACTTTTTTATATGTTATAACTTACATACATAAATTAAAATAGAAAAAAATCCTGCCTAACAGCTGGACCTTTTCCTGGAGAAGTGCATGCTACAGCAGCTGTTACTGGAAATGGGGGTGGTGGTGGTTAGGGCAATGATAGCCCTCCCTAGTTCCTTCCTCTTTTGGAAGACAGTTGCAATGCTAGCCTAGTGCATTAGCTCCTCTGAAGTTGGAAGCTTCTCAAGGGAGCCTGAGCGTCCCTGCTTGTAGATCTGTGTAGCACCAGTCACAGTCTAACCCTTCCTGTAGGACAAAGACTTTCATCCTGTGGTGTCAGTCTAGAACAAAAGTACCATGCCCCACAAAAAGAAAAGGCTTCCTGCAGTCAGAGGCTTCTGATGCTCTCCTGCCTTAGTAGGAGTCCTGCTGTCTTTCCAATTCCATTCCCAGAGTAAGAGACTTCCCTAAACCATCTCTGTTGTCTTCCTAATGGGAGAAGTCATTGTTGGCTTCACTTAGCCCCATTTTCCCCAGGTCAGATTTCTTTGCGAGCTCTGCAGTGACTTATTCGTGGGAAATAATACATTTAAATGAGTTCTATCTTTATCTTCATCTTTATCCAGATGAACCTTTTTTTAGTTCAGCATTTGTTCCATATTACTTAAACCTTCCAGAATAGATATGTGCATTATCTATCTTGGGTCTGAGAAAGTCACCCATCACCATAGATCTTGAGTATTTTCCTTTCCACTCAATTATTAGGTTGATAATGGTGATACACCAACTCCTTTAATATGGAGCAGCAGGCTTCACATCAATTTTAATGGCAAATCAATACCTTATTAGAGATGCCTTCACATTAACTGAAAAAGGTAATTTCTCAGTGTAACATTCCATGAAAAAAAACTACCCTTCTTTGTTCATAAGGCTGGTGTAGAACAGCAACTACAATTTCATCTGAAAGTTGATTGAGCCAGATGGAATTTATTTCAGTGATGCCTTCTTCTGGGCAGTAGGTGTTTGATGGTCTGTTGTGGGGAGCCATTCACATGCTGGGGAGTCCTTGGTTTTCCATTTGTTCATTGCCAGTGTCTCCCGTGACTGGTTTGGATTTGGTTTAAAGTAGACCAAGATGTCCGTGGAAGGTCGAACCCAGGAACCTTCTGTGTGGGATCCAGCACAAGGTGCTTATTTTTTAAGCTCAATCTGTTATTGATTTATTATTGTTTAGCTCAATTATTGTTTAGCTCAATTATTATTATTGTTTAGCTCAATTATTGTTTAGCTCAATCTGTTTTTCAAGCCACCTTCTTGGAAGGCCAGATTGCCTGAAGCTAAGTGAATGTTCCCAGAAAGGCTTGCAGGACTCAATGTGGTGGTGGTGGTGGTGGTGGTGTGGCAGGGCGGGGCGGGGAAATGCAGTGTCAAGTTTTTAGGTGGATAGGAAGATGTCTATTTTCCTGGATTTGCTGAACTTCATGGAGTGGTGCAGCAGTTTAACAAATTGGTAAGGGAATGTTGTTAGAGCAGGGAGTGATGGTGTTGCAGTCGACTTGCAGTCAACATCACTGTATTCAGCTGGGTGTCAACAGGTTGTGTGGGCATGCATCTGCTCCATGCTATTGCACAATATTTAGCTACCACATATATATACACCATTGCAGATGTTAGCAACACTGATGTCAATGCACCCCAGGTCTTACCTGCTAGTTTCTGAATCATGTTAGCTCTTGTTTTTATCCTTGTAGCTACCTTCTCAAAATGGTCATGGAACTTAAGGGTTTGGTTGAATTTCAAACCAAGATATGGTGGGGTGTGATCATGTCACACATTTTTACCACCGATTGCTACTTTCAGTATGTTTTTGGCACTCCTATTATCAAGGTGGAATGAGCTGACTATTGATTTTTTCAGCATTTCATTTGAGCCTCCATTTCCAGAAATATCATTCCATAATTTGGAGGTCCTCAGTTAATGCTTCCTCAATGTCATGGAAGTGTAATGCTTAGATTGTCATGGCAAGCTCATACACATATCCAAATTTTCATGATTTAACTGGAGACAGTCACTTATGTAATTATCAAATAAAGCTGGCACAAGTGCAGAGCCTTGTGATTACGCATTATTTATGGTACAGGGTGAGTTGGTCTTATTACTCAGGCCACCCAAAGGTGTTTATTACTCAGCATAGTCCACACCAGATGAAGTATTTGATAGCAAGGTATAATTTTTGCAAGTTTCAGGATCAAGCCTTTAATCCAGGCAATGTCATACACAGATGATAGGTTGACAAATGCGCCACCAGCCTTTAGATTTTTCTGATAGCCAGCCTCATTGTGAATTGACAGCGACCCTAAAAGAATGGCAATTAACTTTGCTAAGTCAAGCTCTCGAGAGTTAGAAAATTCAAGCTTTATGATTGCTTTTACAACATTAATTCTGCACACATGTATGTCCATTTTGTGCACTGAATGAGACAGGGGTCCTGTGGAAAAAGACGGAATGTGATCATGTAATTAAAGACTGTGTCACAATGCATACACGCAAGGGCATTAAACAGAGATTGCCTGGGCGACCATAACTCTGGCACTTCCTAGCTTTTGAATGCTGAACTTTGCAACCTAAACTGCATTCTCTCGCAGGGATATTTGTGAGTAGCTTCTCAAGGTGCCTTTTTCCCTAAAAACCCCCAAAACCACACAAAACCAAAAAAACCCCAATCCCCCAAAACACCCCTCCAATCTAATTATGTGCAACTGACAGCTTCCCCATCATGCATTACCAGTGTGGTTTCAACCCTGAGTCTTCAGCACTAGAAATATCAACTGCCACTACCTGAGCTATACGACAAACTACATTAGCTAGTCACAGGAAAAGGCTGTATTTGAGGGAAGATGGGCCACCAGCATCATGGGCTGGTTTGGAGTAGGAGCCTTGCCCAGCCTGGCTTTCTCTCTTTATCACATAGGGTACCCCCAGAAGGATGCGTGTGTGAAATATTGGGGGAATGGGTCACTGGGGCCATGAGCTATCTCTGGGAGATGGTTATGAGGAGTCTAACCTGGCTCTTTCTCTTCCCTTCAATGCTGTCTAGGGACTTAAGCTTGCTCCTATCCCATGTTATATACCGAGGAGGAATGGATTGCTGCAGTCAGGTGATAGGTGATTTAGGGGTTGAGAAAAAAAAGGCAGGTCTGGATCTCTCTTCCCACCCTCCCCACTCAGGAGGATGCAGAGTTTTTTCCCTTGTGTTGCCTCAGGAGGCCTGGGGCCATCCTCCACATTTGGGAGGACTGGATGGGAAGCTGAGCCTATTTCTTTTCTCTGACCCCCAACAAGATTGTCTACAGCTGTTTGAGTAGCTCCCCAGTGTTGGCCACAAAATGTGTGCTGCTGCTCTGCTTTCATAGCCTTACCCCAAACTTGTGCTGCTGGGATTTTTCTGAGGAACAAAAGTAAGAAAAGGGAAATAGTGATTTTTTTTTTAGTAGTTTATAGCTCAACAAAAGCTGAATAGTAGAATTTTATAGAACAAAGAAAAGCTACTTCAGAAACATGAAGGTATTTTCCTGCCAAATATGAATGGCCTCTTGCAAACTATGGGGATCTGAGAGTTTCAAAGAAAAGATCCCAAGAATCTTTTACAATAGTAAGTGGTAGAAAACTTAAATCATAGAAATATAGGCTTGGAGGGAAGCTCATTTTGTAGTTGTAGATTTAATTTTTCTTTCCTAAAGGTGGTACTTTGCACTTGTGCTTATTGAATTTAATCTTGTTAATCTTGTTGGTTTTGGACCAATTCTCCAATTTTTCAAGGTTGTTTTGAATTCTAATCTTGTTTTAGAGTGCTTGCAACTCCTCTTCCCCCCCCCCCCCCCATTTGTTGTCATCTGCAGTTGTTATAAGCATACTCAATACCTCATTATCCAAGTCATTAATGAGAATATTGAATAGGACCAAATCCAGATCCTTGCAGGACTCCTGAAGACAGACCTTCTCCCCTTGATGGTGAAGCATAGGGCTTTCTACCAACTTCCCCTTATAACAACATGCACACTCCATGACTATCATAATTGCAAAATTGTCCACTGACTCAGTGGCTTGTCTCTGTTTGAACTACAAACTATGTATCAGCTTATGGAGCTAATCCATACAACCACTTCCTTCTTCAAGTTCTATACCAGGACTTTTTTTTTCTGTGTAGCTTACAAGAAATGGGCAATTAATAACAGATAAATTGAAGGACAATTGGTTATAGTTGATGAGTGTGTTTATGTAATACATTGTATCACTATATATTCTCTTTCTGTGGAAACGTTGAGAGAGAATGTTCCACATAGGATAGATGTTAATTATATTGTTTAATTCACTACTGGAATGTGCAGAGATACTGTGGTGATAAGGGTGGTAGAAGAAACAACCTATAGAGAATAGAATGATGTACATTTTAATATGTATATTATATAAAATTGTACATATTTTGGTTATATATATGAATAGCATTGTGTTACAATAGTAATAGAGGACCTGAACTCAGACAGAGCCCCACTTTATGTGTGTTATAGGGCAGGATAATTTCATTCATATGTGTTGCATATGTTTATAACCAGATAAATAATACCTGGCTAAGACTTAAATTTCGTTATAAGTCAAGATCCAATAAAACCTTCTGTTTGCATGGTTAAGAGCTATCTCACCAGAAAATCTGAGTACCGAAATCATCATAGGAAGTCATTTGTTGTTTGCATTGCATATGGTGTAAAGATGAGTAGTGTTCCTTAAGTTTGTTTGAGCTAGAAGCTACTTGGGAGCTGTACCAATTTGATTGCCTATAGAGAAGTCAGCTATGGCCACTATTATTACCCAACTTGAGAACCATCTTATTTGAAGAATCTTGTCTCTTTGTGAATAGGAAATGAGGGGTTGAAGTATCTTTTGGAAACTCTTGCTCTTCTGTTTGAGAATCTTATCTGCATGGTAAACAATATCCTAGTGCACTGATTCCTCATTAAACAGAAACATACTGAAACCCAGTGTTAGCATGATCTGGAATTTCAGTTGAATCCAAATGTGTGCCTGACTGCTCAGGTGGCATTCCCATTTAACTGTTGTGTGTCATTTCAGACTAAGATGTATTTCAATATTTTAATTATATCGAGTTACTTGTCAGATTCATATATGTCAATGCTGCACAATATAGAATAATTCAATATTAAAGGTTTTTCTTATAACTTAAAGGAGATCAAAGCTTTGCTATCCATAACAGTGTGGAACAAAATGTCCTTAAAGATAGCAAACTAGCTTTGCATTGGTAATAAGTAATTTTAGTGTTTTACAGTGCTTCAAATATATAGGGGCAGATAATTCATTTTCATATTTGACAATAATGTAAAGTATAATCACAGCTGAAAACAATATTCAATATACCAACCATAGATCAAAATTAAAAATATAAATATCATGACATCTTTGTTCTATTATCATTTGATTTTTGTTTGTAAGCAAAGTGTCTTCACATGCCAATCCATTTTTGTATATTTTGGTTGATTGCTGGCAAGGTAGAGAGACATAAATATTTCTAGGAATGGACATGCAACAAACAGACCATCAGGAGTTTTGAAACTTTTTTTTTTTGGAGTGGTTTTAAAAGTAGGATGTTTGATGAGTTCAATCAACAGACCCTTGTCCTTTGATCAAACAGTGCTATGATGTTTGTTCTGTTCAGGTTCCATTTCATTGAGGTTGCAGATTTATTGATTTGTATTAATGCAGATTACATCTTTCTTTCTTTCTTTCTTTCTTTCTTTCTTTCTTTCTTTCTTTCTTTCTTTCTTTCACCATCAAATACAGATTTTACTTATTTAAATAGTTAATTAAACAAAACTGCACCTTAGAATGATCCATTCCTAATTCTCTAGTAGTTTCAGTGGTGCTTTTTAAATTCCAGCTGTTGCGTGCATTTCACAACAGCACACTTAAGGAGAAAAAATCATCTTACCAAGAAAAACAAAAACAAAAATCCCATTCTCCCAAATATATAATGATGTTTAAGTGTATGCAGTGCTTTTTCAGTATCCTGTAGAAACATTTTCTTTAAAGGCACAAGTCCAGTTGCAGCACTTCACTAAAAATAAATATTCAAATAGCTATTGTCAAATTGAACAAGAAAATTTTACTAAGTAAAAAGTTATGGAACAGAGATTGCACTGATTCTCATGCCTAGTATATATTGCTTTGTCCAGCAACTTGCCCCAGCAGGCTTTCAATTGTGGTCTCTCTAAAGACCCTCCCAGCTGCAAGAAGTGATTGACGGACTCTGTAGGCAGATGCACTTGCCAGACTCCAATAAAGACAGGCCTTGGGAAAAGATAAGGCAATTATTGATGGGCAACAATCCACTAATCAGACAATTTCAAAATTAATCCCCTATTCCCTTACTGTATTAGCTCTCTTACTTGTTTGTATTTATACAGCAAATTCACGACTTCAGTGAATACTCTCCCCTCCAGCCCAATTATGTGTCTCTGAGGGCATTAAATTAAAAAAGGAGAAATATTGAAAGTGGCTTGCAATTAGTTTCTTTAAAGGGGTATAGGCACTTGCAGGCTGTGGCTCATAATATGATGCATGATAATAAAAGTGAACAGCATTTTTTCATAATCTTAGCAGGACAAGGATTCTTAATATGCTTATAAAATGGTCCATTTATAATAGGAAGGAAAGAGTGATTTGATTTTGGAGTTTAATTACATTTTCATAAAATTCTTCTCAACTATCTGACAAGCCCCACCATGTTTCAAAATAACATAAATAGATTTCTACTGTATTTCAATCTATCTTTTCTTTCCGCTGTTTATTGCATTCACTTTATAAAAATAGAATTGTATTCAGTTTGATCGGAAAGTGACTCTTAGAAAAGGACTGATCTGAAAGAGAGATATTTTCCACCTAAAATGCAATCGAGGGTAAATTTTGTCATGTGACAAGTTTATTGTAAATAAACACACCTACAATATTCTTGCTTTTGTACAGTTAATTTCATATTTTCAAAACATGGTATTGTTTTTTCTTTTTCTGCAGAATTGTTTCTGTAGATCTCTACCTGATTACAGAACTTTCATTACCAAAACTGAGAAAAGCCAAATGTAGATATAATTTTAACAAAATGATACAGCTCACTGTCTTAGGTATTGTACTAAAGATTGATACAAGATAGAAACATAAATAAAATTCTGGCATGGTCATGCTATACACTTCTTTTCATTTAGCAGAAAACACGTAACATAATTTTGTGAGTGTATAATAAATGTTGTTTTCATAGAGCATAGAAAATTGGAGGTAAATCTGTAAATTCAGTTTGCACATGGATTGGAGAGCAGATGCTGAAATATCAAAAACTGTAAGAGGCTTAGTGGAAGAATTTTCAAGTTCTGATTAAAACACTAGCTTAGGACTGGGGAGACTCAGATTCAAGGCCCTTCTCTGCTAAAGACTTCCAGCATGACCCTGGATGAGTCACATAAGACTAAAGTTTTAAAGGAATTAGGCATCTAAAGATATAGGCAGGTGCTTAGTGGGGTTTTCAGAAGGATTTAGGTGCCTCTCTCCCATAATTAGGCACTTTGGAAAATCCCACTGTCGTCGTCTTTTTGGGGCCTCTATGCTTATAAAAATCCAGTTCTGAGCCTGTTCATTCCTGAGTTCCTCAGTCCTTCTCAGAACAACCATGTGAGCTGGTATCCCCATCTGTAAATGATACTATCTCACAAGGGGGTGATCACTACTATCTCACAAGGGGGTGATCACAAGGGGGTGATACTATCTCACAGGGTGTCTTCACAGCAACAAAAAATCTGTGGCTGGCCCATGCCAGCCAGCATGGGGGCATGGGATTCAGGCTGCAGGGCTGTTTCATTGCTGAGCAGCCTTCCGAACTTGGGCTGGAACCTGAACTCTGAGACCCCTTGATGTCCTAGAACTTGAGCTCCATGTATCTGAGTCAGCTGACAGAAGCCAACTGCAGGTTTTCTTTGCTGTGTAGGCACTCAGATACATATAAGCATCTAAAAAAGATAGCTACTGATTTAAGTACTGAAATCACATTTTAAGTTCATATAATTATGTATCAGTAAAAGATTTCTGAGTAAAATATGTGTATTATTGTACATTTCTAGGTGGTAGCACCTAGAGGTCAACCACTTTGGGGTCACATTGTACTAGGTGCTATACAAACACATTTAATTCATTTATATATATATTTTTTGCTATTTACTAAATATTCTATTAAGGCATTTTAGAGGAGGAAATTGTACTCTGTACCTATACACTCCACTGAAAATCCTAAAGTCTATTGCTCAAATTGAATTGATTTTAGGGAGATAATCTAGGAAAATAGACCATGATTATATGAACATATAATACAATCCTGCCTATGTAAAAGGTTTCAGGATGTCCAAAACATTCTGATAATTGATGAGTAGCTGGATGAAGGGAGACAACCGTGATTTGGCTAAATGTGTTTGTAATAATAATATTTCATTTATTTTGTCCCTTCATTAAAAATCATAAGACAACATCAAATATTTTCATTATTAAATAACTTTTACCAATTTTTAAATTAAAAAAGTGGTAAATGATTTCACAAGGGTGTGTGGGCATATAAATATTAATATTTTTCTAATAGTGTATGTGTGCATATGTAGATGTAATATGGTACATTTTTTATTTTGAACAAAACAGAATTTGCATGAACAATATGCATTTTGATTCTTGTAAATCAGCATTAAATAATTAATAGATTGGTCCACGTAGAGTGCTAAAGTGTGGACATAATTAAATCCAAAGTAAATCTGTTTCCTGATAATAAATTACTTTAATTTCTGCCCCGGATTCTCCTCATAAGGTTACAGTAACTTATAGAAGGAAGTTGACGTATGAGACTTGTTATGGGTACCTGTACAGGGAAGACTTGTATGCATTTTTCTGCATTGTACTACTGACATTAGACACTTTGGTAAAAATGCCTACACTTTGTCTGTATGACAACTTCAAACAGCTGTACCAATGCAGAAAATCTCTTGCAAGTATGGACAGGGCCCAGTATTGAACTGCTGGCTAAATTAGTTCTAGATGCATTTTATTTGATTTATTAATAGAGTTGTTAACACCACCTAGCTCTTTAAAGAAAATAAAACAAGCTATAAATATCAGCCACAAAAGTGCAAAATAATGTGCCTTTCCTCTGAACTGAACTATTGATTAAACTATTGATTACCAAAGGATTAACACCTCCACATGTAACAAAAGGCGCATTCTGTCAGTAGGAAGCTCTAGAAGGTAAACAGTTCATGTGATCTGGAAATATCTGACGCTTGCGCAGGAGAAAAGCACGTGAATGATGGGAGAGTAGCAAAGAGAATGTTCTGCAAAAATCTCTCCATGCAGTCAGTGAAGCAGTTTAGAAGAAACACATCTAGGTCAAACTGCTTGGAAGATACCTTTAAAAATATAGCAACAAATGAAATACATTGTAAGTGATACAAAGAAATGTACTGAGAAAATAAAATCAATGCTGACTAGAGTTGGTTTAGATAATCTACTTTCTTTTTAAGTGAGTTTAAGGTTGACAGCTCTTATGGCTTATTGACCACTCTTATGGCTAACGTCCTTCTATACAAGAAGAGAATAACTGGTATATCGTGGGCAAGTTTCCAAACACTGCCTCTCCAATCTGTATTAGCCTAACAGGTTTGCCTCTGGTTGGCGCACGTTTCAGTTTCTATGCCCATTCACTTTCTCACAGATATTGAGACAACCAATCAGGGTACCATTTATAGGGCCAGCTCTTTTTGTTTGGTTTGGTTTTTAGGCGGGCAACTGTCCACTAGAAAATGGATTCAGATGATCAACTCATTTCACAACACCACTGAACTGCCACCAATCGATAACCTTCAGTTGTTGACTTGAGCTGAATTAGAACCAGTCATTGGTTGGGCCTGGTCTATACTTCAGGGTTAAGTCAACGGGAGGTACGCAATGTGTGTGCTGCAGAATGCCTGTCTCCCATCGACTTAGTTACTCTCATTTACCTCACTGTCTTCACTCCGCTGAGTCGTCCAGCAATGCTCTCCCATTGATGCAGCCTTACTCCACATGGAGGGGTGGAGTTATTACGTCAACACAAGAGCACTTCTGGGATCGAATGTAATGTAAACATGGCCCAAGAAGCAAAAGTTAGTGGTACCAATCCCCTGAATCGTTTGTCTTTTACTTGTTTCTTAACCATCAGCAATAAGCAAAGCAAAGCACTATAGAAAAATAGGAGTCTTTGTAGCGATAATATAAAGATAAAAGCCCCTGCACACTCAGCTGTGGTGAATAACTCGCATTTTATATGCTTTTAAATGAGAGAGCTGCGTAATACGACTCTCTAGTAGTTGAAAGGATGCAGAATCGCTGTACTCCCATCTGGATTACTATATTCAATTTAGGCCACATGAACTCCTGTTCCAAAGGTGTACATCTAAGAAAATGGTTGTGAATTGAGCCTGACTTGCATAAAAGAGCAAGCTGCACCTATTTTCTCTCAAAGCATCTGCTCTTAGTTAAAATCACCGTTGATTTGATAGGCAGCATAAGAGGCCCTCAATCTCTCCTCTGTATCGCCAAGCCTTCAAGTGCTTAATATAGTAGCAATTTTATTATGGAGCTGTGCTCAAGGCTCCATTGCTGAGGTTGCAGCCCGGTTCTTTCATAAGCTCTGCTTTTAGTCTGCTCCACTGTAGCTTCCACTAAGAAGACAGGCTTGAAAATGGCAAGATTTACTCTGAAGCTCATTTCCAAATATTTAAATTTGGAGGCAATTAATTGTAGTGTTCTTGGTTCTCATTTCTTTCAGCTTTAATGTTAACTATCAGTCTTCCACTTAACAATAGAGCCTTTTTTTGGTCCTTTAATAATATGAAAAGCCCTAGGCAGTTGGTATGCTGTGACCTTGATTATTACTCTAATTATAATTGTCTCATTGTTATTTCTCTGTTGTATCCTTCTGTTGTCTCTCATATTACACTGAATGTAAACTTATTGGAAAAGGGATTGTCTTTTTCCTGCATGTACATACAGCACCTTGCACATTGGTCCCATTTTAGAATGAAAATTAATACTAATTAGTACAGATTTAAATATTTCATAACGTAAGATGCAATCCTGCACCCAGTGACGCTAATGGCAAAACTCTGATTGATCTCAGTGGCAGCAGAATCTGGATCCCACCTTGTAAATCGTTACGCATGCCTATCCAATCACCGAGTGTATAACTTCTAGGAGATTCACATCCCTGGTGCTAGCTGAAATTTTCCAAATTTCAATTCTAACAAAAATTGTAACTGAAATCTCAATTTTTAACAAAACTGTGTAGCAATTTGAGGAAGAAAGGTCCTCTCAAGTTATAAAAATGGAGAGGGTATATTTTGATTGTTGAAAAATGTTGATGACATTTTAAAATGTTTTTACTATTTTCTTTGCCAGTTCTGCACAGCACATTTTTGTGAGAATTCCAACCTCACTCAGGTGGCCTTAAGGGGGTGGGGGGTTTAAAATTTTCAAAAACATCTCAGTGATTTAGGATCCTAGCTCCTATTTTCAGAAGGCATTTAGGAACCCAAGTCCCAGTGACTTGCGGTGAAACTTAGACTTCTATGTCCTTAAATCCCTTTTGAAAATGGGACTTAGGCTCTTATGTCATGTTGGGGTTTTTGAAAATATTACCCAGGCTCTTTAATATCCAGGTTCTGCAGCCAGAGAGGTCTTGGTTGCTGCAATACCTTACGGGCAGGCAGATCAGCTGGTAGTATTGATTTAGGGACAAATCTGCAGAAAGTGGGACGTACGTAACTGAATGTTGTGTTGCACTGGACATCCTGGGACTTACAGAGATGATCAAGAACTGAGGAGCAGAGGGAGGTTGTGAATCAGTCTGGTAACACTGGGAGGAAAAATCTGGGAAAAGAAGCCAAGTCTGGAAGGAAAAGGAGGCTGGAGTAGAGGTGGGGGTGCAAAGTAATTTGAAGTTGGGGGAGGAATGTGGACTTCCTGGAGCCTTAATTATTCTCCGATGTCCTCTTTTTATTTACAGAGGGAATCATGGTTATTACAGCATATATATTTTAGCCTGTCCAATCTTACTGGTGGATATTTTCATTACTCTGATTCTGCAAAATTCTTGGAGTAAATATTTTTCCATGGATTAATTTTTCTTGGCATAAAGTCAAATGCCCTTTCCCTAAAGGATAGACTCATACAAACTTAGAGGTAAACTTTGTCCTCTCCTTCATGTTCAGAGAAAACCCTTGCCACAGTGGAACCAATATGTTTTTATTTTATGGAGAATGAGATGGTTTTGAGGAGTCTCTGTAAAGTGACACCCTGAGTGCTTGAAGCCAAATCCATAGGGGCTGCCAATCTAGAGGCGGGACACTGAGTCTGAGCTGATTCAAGGGGATAGGTTGCATCATGGCAGGCTAGTGCTGAAGAAGTCATTGCAGCTCTGAGGCTGCAATATTAACTGGAGGATTCTCTGTCTCTTGTCCTCTGTAGAATCCCCTTACTTCAAAGTGATGAGTTTAGTATAGGAACAGGAGGACTTGGCCATACTTATTCAAATGACTACCAGACACTGGAAATTACTTCATTATTTTAGCTGGTATTAGCTGATTTCCGTTGGGCTGAGTTGTATATAAAATCATACCCTATCACCATTAACTTACTAGATGATTGATGTATTTGATGCCTCCCTGGCCAAATCACATTTTAAGCCATATTTCATTGAACATGGGAAGTCTACAGATTCCCTGACACCAGAACCATCTGCAAACCAAGAGCCTGTGTTGTTCCCACCACGCAATTAGCGACATAGAGTAGTGAGAGTACCATCGCTATACTGAATGCTAATATATCATTAGCAACACAGAGATATCATTTTAAGTCTTTGTCTCTTGGATGCAGCACAATAAATTCTGCCTGGCTGGTTTTTTGATGTGTGGGTTTTGCAATTGTAAACTTAGTGACTGCATGCATTAAAATTCATTTTACTTAGTGTGACTTTGTTTAGTAAATTCATGCAAAATGTAGCAGTTAAGAAAATCACTCACATTACGTACAAATGTTAATAAAATGAAATCCCTTAGCAGTCAAAGGAATTAACTCATATATGATCGAAAATACCAAGGCAAGTCTTGCTATTTTTATGAAACTATGAATAATATAAGTATCCAATTGATAAAATTTTATTAAAGCTGACAGCCCTTAAGTGATCTAAGTGGTAAATATTGAAATGAAGTTTCAGCAACACCATAGTACCAAAGGAGACCTAAGGCAGTAATAAGGATTAAACAATGATTTAATGTTGTTCCTTGGGGGTAGGGTTTGTTGTTTTAATGGAGGGCAAAAGCTCACTTCCTTTTTAAATAATTAAACTGTGATTTAAGAAATTGAGCTAAGATAGTTGTAGTGGTTTGTTAAGTCCGAAAGAGATAAATGAAGGCAGAGTATCCTGGGGCAATGGGAAGTCAGGTGAGAACAGTGAAGAGAGAGTTTTGCAGGACGGATTCATGACATTTGTCCCTTAGGAGTGGGAAAGCTAGCAATGAGCATATTTTATCCTTTATTTGTAATGTAAACAGACTCATGCCGCCTGAGGCTGGGTAATAGCTAATGAGCAGGGGGTTTCCATGGGGTGCAGATTTTATTAGCACATCTTATAAAAAAAAGAGATAAATTAAAAATGTGGCGTCTTCTATATAATCTGGTAATCAGAGATTCTAGAGGGAGTATATCTGTCTAAGCGCTGTATGAGCAGTGAGTATTAACATATTTTGTTCAATTATTCTGGTCAGCTTTATGGCTTGCTCTGCTTTCTAGCAGAGAGAGAATTTCACATGCTAGTTGGGAATTTGAGTATTTAAAAAATTCAAGGTTTTTTCATGCGTTTCAAGTCTGTCATGTGAGCATAGATGTTGAGCTACTTAGCCATTACTTTTCTCATAACATAGGCCTTTTATCTAATTGTCTGCTATTCTTAAAGTGACCGAGAGAAAGGTGATGGAGATAGTAGAGAAACACGATAGAAAAGTAGAAAAAACGCATCCTTGTTTAAATTCATAATTGTGGAGCAATATATGAAACTAATGAAGAATTTACTTGAGATTAACCTGGTACAAAAAACATTATACAAATTACTCAAGTTCCAAATATCTGGTGGGGTGTTTCCCATGGACCACTTATTTTTTTGTCTAGTTTATATACTAGACCCATCAGTCTTTCGACAGGTATATGCAAAATTTACAACAAAATTAGAATATTCCTCTAGATTTACATCAAATCCAGTGAAATATTTAAAATCTTCTTTGTTCATTATGACTATGTTCACTCCTCGCCTTCAGAAAAAAATGTAAATGGACAGGCTTTGCTGTGTGCTGAGAATGGCATCAAATTTTGGCTACATCACACCAAACGGGGAGAAGTGAATTACAAGCTAATAGGTCTCTGAGGAAACTAGCTACACCCCTCTTTTGTCCATCTAAATCTAGAGAATGTTACTGGTTGTGTGCTAGCTTATTCAACATTTGGGGCAAAGCACAAGTGAAAGCAGTCTCTGAGGTAAACTGAGTAGAAAGCAGGAAGGGTATAAGTCTTTATAACCTCAATTTGATTTTTCTTTCTTTCAGACGCCAATAATTTATAACAATAAAAATGAGGGAGCACCAATGTGTGACAATGTAAGGAATTTTGGGACTAAAATGATGGCGGTATCTTGAAACAAGGGATACCTGACAGGAAAATGTCCATGAATGTCCTGTTCCCAACCTCTGCCTCCAAGTTATAGGGCCAAAGGTCGTGAGGGTCAGATATCACTGGCACATGCACATCATGGTCCTTTGGCTACCTGTTCCTTTCTTGGCTAAATGGCAAAATTGGAGTGAAACTGAATCAGTAGCTAAGAATATAGGAAATGATTGGCTCCATGCAAACTTTTTTTATTCAGCTCTAGTTTGGAAATAATTTAATTTTAAAAAAATTTCCCATAGTCACCTTGATGTGAGAGCAACCTTATTACTCCCTGCCCTTGAGGCTGACTGAGACGAGGCATGGTGCAAGGTCTATACAATTATTATTATTATTTATTAATGGTAGCCCTCCCATATGTTGGGAACTTTCTAAATTCTATGCTGTACACGTTCTTGTATGGTGCTCATCACCATAGTATATGAATGTCTTCTAGTAGTATATTAAGCAGCGTGATTGACTACACATCTATCATATGCTGTTTGTTCTCTCATCTGCCCCTCAGGGAAGAAGTGTGTGCTGTGGAGTGTTTTGTTTCATTAGGGCTTTTGTATATATGCACGTTGTTATGTTTATTAGAGAAGGCAAGGTTAAAGAAATGTGCCTTGTACGTGGAGCAGAAGGTGGTGAGCATTAGTTTCTGGGAGAGTTCATTCCACAGTTTCAGACCAGCCCTTGAGAAAACTCTGTCTGTCAAACAGACAAGTTTTACACTTACAGTAGAGGGCTTCATTGTGTCAACCACAGTCTTTATTCCACAGATCCAGCGGGTCTTTTAGATGTTCCAGGTCTATTCCATGGAGCACATTCAAGATAAGAATTGACGATCTTGAACTTGATTTGATATTGTATGGGAAGCCAGTGTAGAGAGCTGAGGACCGGTCTGATGTTCTTATGGTAGCCTGTGTTGCTGGAGACATGTGTTGCTAGTTCTATACAATTAGGAGATTCCTAAAGACTGAAGGCTTCATCCCCAAGTACATTGCTGTAATGAAGGCAAGAGGAGAGGAAGATGTGAATAAGTGAGGCCAGATCATCATCCACCAAGATGGGATGAAGTGCCTTAGCCTACTGGAGATGATAGAAAGTATTACTCATAGATGCTGCTGGGTGAGAACCCAGCATCAGCAAGGAATCCAAGAGTACTCCTGAACTAGGGACTGACTTGCTCATTTGTGGAGGTGTGGCTTCAAGCAAAGATGACTGTACCATAGCTGTGAGCTTTTCAATATACTTTCCTCTTTCAATCAACACCACCTCTTTTATACTCAGTCTCATTCTTGATTCAGGAGCTGATCCCATCCAAGCACTGGGCCATATTGGTTGTAGTGGTATGATTCTCGGTGGAGGAATTGATACAGTTGTTGGTCAACTGCATATTGCTAGCACTTGAGTTGATATCCTCTGACCAGTTCACCTAGTGGCTGCATGTAGATGTTGAATAACACTGGAGAAAGAACTGATCCATGTGAGCCCCCAAAAGTGAGGGCTCTAGTGAGCAGCCAGAAACTTGAGGTGGCCTGTGCTCCAAAGAGCTCAAAACCCAAGAACGGGCAAATAGGTAGAATTCAAGGGAAGGGGAATAGCAATAGGTAATTGTTGCACTGGAGAATGATTGGGACCAGAGTGATATCAGTTACAACAGTGTGAAGCCATAGGGCTGTCTAGCAAAGTCAATGGAGTTACTCTAGATTTAATATTGAGAAGAGTTAGAGCACTTGTAATCAATAAATCTTAAATTACTTTACAAAGAAGGGTAAATGTCATTAATCCCCATTACAGATAGGGAAACAGAAGCATGGACACTTAAGATGTGCCTGCACAGCAATTAAACACCAAAACCTCTATCCTGCAATTAAACAGTCCTGTAGCTTAAGCCTCATGAGCTCTGGTCAGCTGACCTGGGCCAGCCACAGGTTTGTATTTGTAGTAAACATATCCTTTGTGACTTGCCTGACTTCATATGGCAGAGTTTAGAATATAAAAGAACTATTCCCCTCTGTTTGGCACTGGTGAGGTCATACTGGAAGTATTATGCCCAGTTTTGGGTCCCCTACTACAGAAAAGAGGTGGACAAATTGGAGACAGTCCAGCAGAGAATAATGAAAATTATTAGGGGATTGGGACACACGATTTCTGAGGAGAGGCTGAGGGAACGGGGCTTATTTAGTCTGCAGAAGAGAAGAGTGAGGGAGATTTGAGAGCAGCCTTCAAGTACCTGAAAGGGGCTTCCAAACAGGATGGTGCTAGGCTATTCTCAGTAGTATCAGATGACAGAACAAGGAGCAATGATCTCAGGTTCTAATGAGAGAGGTCTAGGTTGGTTATTGGATATTATGAAAAACTTTTTCACTAGGATGGTGATGAAGCACTGGAATGGGTTTGCTAGGGAGATGGTGGAATCTCCATCCTTTAGAAGATTTTATGGTGTGGCTTGACAAAGCCCTGGCTGGGATGATTTAGTTGAGGTTGATCCTGCTTTGAGCAGGGGGTTGGGCTAGAGGACCCCCCGAGGCCCCTTTCAACCCTAATGTTCTATTATTCTGTTTTGTGTGCAGTGGTGTTGTAGCCATATTGGTCCCAGGGTATTAGAGAAACAAGGTGGGTGTGGTAATATCTTTTATTGGACCAACTTCTGTTGAGAGAGAATCTTATACATATCTGAGGAAGAGCTCTTTGTAAGCTCGAAAGCTAGTCTCTATTGTCCAAAAGAAGTTGGGTCCAATAATATTATGTGACAGACCTTAACATAGCCACAAGCCCTGTCTACGGCACCATGTTGCCTCCAGTGTAAGAGAAACCAGAATCAAGTCCTTGATCTTCATGAAAGGAAATAATTCATCATCTCAAGCACACACCTGCAGGCCATTAAAGGCCTAATTAAAGAGATGCTGGGATGGCAGTTATTGTGAGGGAAAGGGATTTAAGAAGAACAAACAGAGTCCTGTGGCACTTTTAAAGACTAAATAAAAGCCTTTACAAGTGCCACAGAACTCTGTTTGTTTTTCTGCAGTAGACTAACACAGCTACCCCTTTGGATTTAAGAAGGTTATTCAAAGAGAATAAATCTCCACAGGAGATGATGTTCCTTTACACATGCAGATACAAATCCTGCTAACATGGGTTAGTTGACTTTAAGAGCCACGTCAGCGGGCATCAATACAGTAGTATCAATTGATTGGGTCTGTGTAGCACTCTCCTGTCAACTGAATTAATCCACCTCCTCAAAAGGCAGAAGGCAGCATCAATGAAAGATGCTGTCCTGTCAATATAATGTCGTGAAGATGCCACGCTGTGTAGACGTAAGTATGTCAACCTGAGATATGCTACTTACATTAGGTGACTAACATGGAGTCCTGTGGCACTTTTAAAGACTAATAAATGTATTTATTGCATGAGCTTTCATGGGTAGAATCCCACTTCATCATATGCTTGAAATTGAAAAGGAAAACTTACAGTATAGAAGGGATTAGGTAAATACAGTGAAGAGTAAGTAACAAGATTAGTTAGTTTCCAGAGGGATAGCCATGTTAGTCTGTGTACAGCAAAAACAACAAGAGTCCTGCGGCACCTTACAGACTAATGAATTTCTTTGGACATAAGCTTTTGTGGGCTCCAACCCATTTTGTCAGTTGAGATATTATGAGATATTCATTAACTGAGATATTTCATCAAACTAAAGAAGTTGTTTTGATTCAAAAAGTGTGGAGCAACAGATAAGAAGTGGAGAGTTTTAAGGAGGGGAAAATCACCTATTGTAATGAGAAAACCAGCCCATATCTCTATTCAAACCCAAGCTGATGGGGTCAAATTTGCATTAAAATTCTAACTCTGCAGTTTCCCTTTGAAGCTTTGATTTGAAATTTTTCTGTTGGAGTATAGAAATTGACATGTCTTTTACAGAGTGTGCAGGGAGATTGAAGTGTTTCCCTATTGGTTTTTGAATGTTAGCATTCCTGATATATGATTTGTGTCCATTTATTTTTTTGCACAGAGATTGTCCAGTTTGTCCAAAGTATAAAGTGGAGGAGCATCATTGGCACATGATGGCATATATCATGTTGGTTGATGAGCAGGTGAATGAGCCCTTGATGGAGTAACTGGTTTGATTAGATCCTATCATGATGTCATTTGTGCAGATATGTGGGCAGAGTTGGCAACGGGCTTTGTTGTAGGGATATGTGCCTGCCTTAGTGTTTCTTTTGTATGTAGTTGCTGATGAGTATCTGCTCAAGATTGGGGGGGGCTGTCTGTAAGCGATGAGAGGTCTGCCTCCCAAGGCTTAGACTCATAGACTTTAAGGTCAGAAGGGACCAGTACGATCATCTAGTCTGACCTCCTGCAAAATGCAGCCCTCAAGACCTCACCCACCCACTCCAGCAATAGGCCACCAACCTATGACTGAGTTATTTACCTCTTTAAATCATGATTTAAGGACTTTAAGATACAGAGAATTCACCGGTAGGTGAGCCATGCCCTGTGCTGCAGAGGAAGGCGAAACCCCCCCAGAGCCCAGGCCAATCAGCCCTGGGGGAAAACTCCTTCCCGACTCCAAATATGGTGATCAGTTAAACCCTGAGCACGTGGACAAGTCTCAACAGCCAGTTACCCAAGAAGCAATTCTCTGTAATAACTCAGAACCCACCCCATGTATTCTCCCCTCTTAGGCCACTTGTATATCCACCACACATAGCCAAATATCAGTCAATTTCCAAAATAGGCTAATCATACCATCCCCTCCATGTATTTATCAAGCTCAGTTTTGAAAGCAGTTATGGTTTTTGCCCCCACAACTCCCCTTGGAAGGCTATTCCAGAACTTTACTCCCCTAATGGTTAGAAACCTGTGTCTAATTTCAAGCCTAAATTTCTTGATGGACAGTTTATAACCATTTGTTCTGGTGTCCACATTGGTGCTGTATTCAAATAATTCCTCTCCCTCTCTGATATTAATCTCTCTGATGTATTTATAGAGAGCTATCATATTCCCCCTCAACCTTCTTTTGGTTAGGCTAAACAAGCCAAGCTTCTTGAGTCTCCACTCATAGGCCAGGTTTTCCACACCACTGACCATCCTTGTAGCCCTTCTCTGCACCTGTTCCAATTTGAATTCACCCTTTTTAAACATGGGGGACCAGAACTGCACACAATATTCCAGATGGGGTTGAGAGAGTGAGGGATCGTCTTGTAGGATAGTGTTGCAGAGGTTTGACTTGGTAGTTGTAAGTGATGACCAGTGGTGTTCTGTTCTTTTCCTTGTTGGGCTTGTGCTGTAATAAATGAATTCTGGGAACACATCTGGCTCTTACATAACTAGCATATCTTGTGTCAATCCAGTATGGTAGTATCAACCAGGCCTCAGAGAAGGGTGGCTTTGTGATTATGGATGTGAACTGCCACTCATGAGATCTTTGTTCAGTCCTTTGTACTGCCACAGACTTCCTGAGTCATCTTGAGCAAGTAACTTAATCTTTCTGGCTCATAGTTTCCCATATATTAAATGTGGATAATAGTACTTCCTTTCTAACTCCTCTTTTGTCTGTCTTGTCTATTTAGATTATAAGACCTTCAAGGCAGATATTGTCATAGAGGTCTCAGTGTGGCTTGTAATATGGTTTTAAATAAATGAATGTGAAACGTTTTGTCGTTGTAAGCTAAAAATGCATTTTGAACATAGGCAGGTTTATTACAACAGCTCCTCCGTGGCAAAACTTGTTATTTTTCAATTTAAATATAGCAAAATTTTCAGTTGAATGAAATTGCAAAAAAGTCATAGTTCATCATGCTGCAAAGTATGGACAATCATCACACAGGTGAAAAACACATTAAAGAAAAATAAAACTTCAAACAGGTTTTAAGTAGTTCACTTTTATGTCTTAATAGCTCTTTAGGAGCCTGTAAATATAAAGTCAATTGAATTTCAGACTACTTTCCATAGTTATATTACACACAGGGAATATTCAATAAAACAAATCTTTTATTTAGTTCCTGACAGGTAATTAAAATGTGCCTCTGCATTTGCTTGTCATCTATAGTAGGAACTGGTATCAAAGTTTTCTAATGGCTGAAGCCATTCACTAATATATCACAACTTAATTTCATCTTCTAGGCTGCAAACATAATTGCTAACTGAAGTCTTTATTTAGTGGAAAGTTTGAATCATATTTGGCATTCTAGGCCTGCCGTTTCTTTTTTCCTACAACAGTTTGCTCTCAGCTTCAAAGACATTGAATCCCATTTACAAATTTTTTGAAGTAATGTACTGTGGGGAAAAGCCAACTCGAAAGAAAAACAGCAATTGGCAACAGCTAGCTTAAAAAAAGGCAAGCCTGCTAAATCAGCTTTTTTTTGAAAACTTGAAAATTTTCCATAAAAAAAGATGTTCTTGATTTTTTTTTCATTCATTTAAAAGAGAGAGAGAGAAAGAGGGAGATTTTCCATGTTTTAAAAATCCCTGGTAGTTTTTGTAATTAGATTTCTATATTTGTATAATTTCAGAACTGATTGAATACTATAGTCTAACTAATATGAAATCTGACAAGGAGTCCTGTGGCACTTTTAAAGACTAACACATTTATTTATTGCATGAGCTTTTGTGCGAGAAAATCCCAAATTGTCAGACGCTCTGAAGATGGGAAAATTAGAGAATGGGAGGGCTACCCCTTTAGAAGTTGTTAATATGAAATCTAGTGCTCTTAGAAAATGGGAACTCTGAATATTAATTAAAAGTTAGTGATAGCTGACTTTATTGCTCACCTGCAACCTGGATCTGCAGCACTAAATTCACCAGTTCCCTGTACTTGAGCACTGGGATGAAATATATTGGCTGCCATATGTTATGAATAGTGACTGGCCAATAGCAGTGATGGGTTGGGAATCGCTGGGCCAACAATCAGCTGTTTTGGGGATGGTGACAATGCAATTAAACATCAACAACTGGCCTGTGCCAGCTGACTTGGGCTTGTTTGGCTCAGCCTAATGGGTTGTTTAATTCAGGAGCATAGCCAGCCCACTTTTTCTGGCTGGGCTCCTGCTTCCAGTCACGTGACCAGCAGCTTCTTAATGATGCTAGGCAACTGGAGCATTGGGTGGAGGAGGGAGGGGGAGAGGCAGCCTGGCCCCTACTGCATCAAGGCTGCAATGGCTGCCCGGGGCTGGAGTGATGAGGTAGTGAGAGTGGAGGCTGGAGACTGCTGCTGACAGGTCCGTGGTCATGGTGACGAAACTCATGCCACCTGCCAGGTGCTGTGGTGGGCGGGCCTGCTGGCCAAGTGGGCCTCAGCCCACCCATAGCTATGCTGCTGGTTTAAATGCAGGGTAGACTTTTGGGCTAGGGCTGAGGATTGGGATCGAGGACCCTGTGAGGTGAGAAGGTTTGGGAGCTCTGGCTCCAGGCTATGCCTGGAAGTTTATGTTGCAAATTAATTAGCCCTGCAGCCTGAGCCCCACGAGTCGTAGTCAGCTGGCACAGGCCAGCCACAGGTTTTTAGTTGCAGGGGAGACATCATTTGATGCTGGCTAATTGGCCAGGCTAAGATTGTGAGAGTTTATTGGACTGAGCAAATGGTGGTCAAGCTAGAAAAAGAGGCTCACAGGCATAAGGAAACCACTTTCTATGCTTACCTCCAATGTGCATGGAGGAAAAGCCATTTAAAGAAGTACTCATAGAGCCTTAGATTGAATGGCGATTGTTAGCATGAGGATTATGAGATAGACAGATGTCAGTTATCTGTTAACTTGCCCTTGTGTTGCTCTGTTCATTGTATCTACCCTGACCCTATTGACTGTGATTTGTTATATACGTTGGTGATTTCGCTCTCTTGGTTTGGTACAATCCTGGGAGTCTGTTGTTAATTTACTTAAATCTTTTGAAGCTTAATATATTTTGCCTTCAGCCAGTGCTGGCAGGTAACTCTCATTGATTAAGCAGGGAACTCAGTGGTGAGTCTAGCTGGTAATATGCTGGTTGGATCTTAAAGTAAATAGTATCTGCATGAGACCTCACCACTTTCTGCAGAAGAACCCTCAGCAATTGGGAGAAGGCTGACTAGTCATTGACAGGAAGGGTGGTGAAATCCTAAGTAGATAGCCAGATACTAGTAGAGTGCTTTTGATAGTATAGATACAGTAGATGTGGGGCTCCTGGCCCCAGAGAGGTGTACAGGGAGGATGTTGCCTTCCAGATGGCAGACTAGGATTCTGTACAGGGGACAGTCATGTCCCAAATGGGGTATTGATATCTAACAGCCAAGGTCTGCTGGGTTAACATATTGGTTATCTCAGTTCTGTTGTATAAAGGAATAGTTACTGCTATTAATTTGCACACAAATAGGGGCTTGCACAAGGAAGGGCAAGCAGGGGCATGTCCCCCCACAATAATTGTTGGGGATACAGAACACAGCCAGCCCACAATCCGCAGGGGGGATGGTGAACTCCTATCATGGGTGGGGGGGGGGGGAAGGTGAAGAGGCTGATGAGGGGAAGAACAAGCTTCTTGCAGGGTAGAGGAGGGCATAAAACCAGACCATCCAAAAGAGGTCAAATTAAAACTCCTCCACATACCCCTGCACTCAAATGCGTCTGTCCCTTTTCGATGCTTGACACTCCGCGAAAGGCTTATGTGGTAGGAGTATTAAAATATCATAGCTGACTGGTGCACACTTCTGATATAAAACAACCTCTCATTTCTTCTTTAATTTTGAGTCAGACACAGTTTCCCCCTTTACTGTCCTTTAAAAATGGGCTCAGATAAGTTATTACCCAAACTGGTATAATCACCACAGAATGATAAGATTTGCAGTACTGCTGATGGGCTGAGCTAGGCCAATAAAAATCTAGAAAATAGCCTAAACTGCAGGAACTTCCAGGGATTTATGAGTTCTTGGCACGCTGAGGCGTAACTGTTTCTGTGAATGGCCATTTTATCAAAAAGAAAAATTACAGAGTCATGTAGCACAAGATGTTTGCAAGGAGGAAAAAGTCTTCGTTTCTGGATTTCTCTTGGCTCTGCCTATGGTCAGAGCTAATTACACTGAGCTGTTCATCTGTTTATTATTGTAACATTATATCTAGGGTGCATATAAATGCAGTTTCTTTCAGATTAAGCCCAATAACTGCTTTAAAACAGCCTTTTATCTATTGCAGTTACAGTTCTAACCCACATTGCATTTGCAGATACTTGAGCAAATTTGTGTGTTTTATAAACCTAACAGAATGCCTTGTGTACTGATTGATGGAAAATCAGTTGTTCAGTTGCCAGGCAATGATTGATTCTTCATCACAGCTGCTCCAGCTGTGCTACAGATGCTATTTTCCCCAAATATTATAACTGGTGTTGTAAGCCATGGAGTATGATCCTTAATTGTAATGATCTCAGGGCAATCAGTCGTTTCAGCAGTTAATGACTATTTGATCACTATTTCCAGGTAATCTCTAGACTGTTAACTAATAAACTTACCATAAGAGGCTTCTACTTTGAGATTACACTGAGTATCTATAGTTTATTTAATTTACGTCAGACTGAAAATTAGTTCTTCACAAAATGTTGTATACAACCAGCAATCCCTTCTGATGACACCAGACCTCCTTTTCAGAATGGTTCTCATGTTCTTTCCCATTGGTTCTCAAGATCGGGATTGTGACCTCTCAGGGGGGGCTGTGATGTTGTCATGTCAAGGTTGCGAGCTGTGAGAAGCCCAACCCCTGCTGGGCTGTGAGGTCAGAGTGCTGTCACTCGCAGAGTTGTGAGCCCCAGGCCCAGCTATGGACAGGGCTATGAGCCTCCCTGCTTCCTCCCAGTTAGGAAACATTGGGGGGGTGGAGCGCGGAGACACACAGGTACTGTTCAGCCCCTTATGTTCCTCTGGGCCCCCCTTCTGGGCTATGAGAGGGGGGGCTTGAGGAGCAATGCCAGAGCTCCCTGTATCCGGGTCACTTTTTCCAATTTGTCTGTGCTGCTGCTCTCTGCCCTCCCCTAATGCAGCCCAGGTCTGGAGCCTTGATGTTGCTCTTTGCTTTCCGCTCTACAGCCTCCTTTGAGTGTACAGAAGAGCAGCGTTCAACAGGGGACTCTGCTCTGTCATGAAGTTCCATTTCCTCAGGTGGGTGCAGGAGTAAGAGGTGAAGGGGGGCACTCACAGGGGCCAAGGGTGAAGGGGGTGCCCACTGGGGTCATGGGTTGTACTCAGAGGCTTGCTGTTCTAGCCCTTTAAGCTTTGCTCAGCCTTGAATGAGTGATAAATAATAGATTAAAGTACAACTCAACAGAAAATTCGCAGGCCTGCTTTTGATTTGAGGAAATTGTGTTGGATTGGCTAACTATTCTTTCAGATGACCATTTGTAATCTAGTCACAAGTTGTGATTTGGATATGCTATCTATTTCCAAAGTAATATCAAATATTAAACTCAAGCAGTATCAATAATTCATTCTTCTGGCACTGAGGATCTCAGTGAGACAGGATCTTTTGACTTTGCTAAAATTAAAAAGTGCAACTCTGCTTAAGACTCAAATATAAATGTATGGCTTTTGAGGTTGTGCATCCCTGGAACTCTAATGCCATGGCTACCTGTTCTGTTCTGTTGGTGTGACTCTGAAGCTCAGCGAATCCAGTAAAACAGACATCTCCCTATCCACCAAAACCTTGACAATGTCCCCTCCACCATCACCTTAAGTCCCACAAGACTTTCTGGGAATATTCACTTAGACCCATGCAATCAGAATGTGATCTGGAGGAGGCTTTGAAAGCAGATTCAGCTAAACAAGACTTAAGAAATAAGCCTTTTGTGCTAGATCCCATGCAGAAGGTTCCTGGGTTCAAACTCCCATAGACATCTTGGTTAGCTTTGAATCGCATCCAAACCAACCATCGCATCCAAACCAACCATATAATGCACAAATGGAAAATCAAGCCCCCCCCCCCCCCAGCATGTGAGTGTGGCTCTCAATGACAGACCATCAAACATATCACCATCTATTGCCATATATATTAATGTGAAGGCAGCATCACTGCAATAAATTCTTTCACTCCTGATGTAGCCATCTGGCTTGATCAACTTCAGGTGAAATTGTAGTTACTGTTCTACATTAGCATTATGGAAGAAGAGGAAGAAGATGGTGAAATTAAACTTTAGTTCATGTTTTGTCTGAAGACCAACTGTAGCTAGTGTAGGTGTTTCTGTAAATTGTACATTAGCTTCCTATTCACAGCAGGGTAATATGTCCCAACTTGCTAGACTATATAGAAGAATTTGCAGGCTATATTTTTCCCCAATCATGAGGACTTTACAACAGTTGATTTAATAAAAAAAATCCCAAAACATAGTAGAGGCACCATCATTATGGCTCCTAGACAATAACTGAAAGGCTGTTTGGTCTAGTGAACAGGATGTTTGATTGGGGATCAGGCAAACTGTTCAGTCTTTGACTTGCTGAGTGATGTTGGATAAGTTACCTTACCTCTCTTCCATCCTTTGTCTTATTTATTTAGACTGTAAACTCCATGGGAAAGATATTGTCTCTTACTAGGTTTATCTACAGTGCCTAATGTAATGAGTCCCTGATCTTAGGTGGGTCTCGTAAGCCCCACTGTAATACAAATAGTAAATTATAATAATAGGGCTAATGAGCTTTGCTTCAATCCTAGACAGCATCTTAAACTGTAATATTTTCCTTGACTTTTGCTTTTGAAAAATTATCTTGACATCTCCTTCATTTGCTCTTGTCTCTGATTGAGTTAATTGTTAGAAAATATAAAGTATTACATGCCTGGAAACTCTTGTAATCTTCGGTGATGTAAATATTCATTTGTCTTACACAGATTCAGGTAGGACACTGTTCTGCATCAAATGTTCTTCTTTTGTGGGCCAGTCTGTTTTTGCAGAACTTGAATTTTCACTTGAAATAGAAAATAAAAGGTCTAGTCTTACAGTTGTCAAGACAACCTTCCATAGCTAATCTGATTTAGTGCTGTTTTAAGTCATGAAGGGCATTTTAGGGTAAATTCGCAAATGCCTTCCACTCCTGGTGGAGGGGGAGAAGCAGGTTGCCCAATCTGTACCTCTCGCACCTCCAAAAACTGCGCTGCTCTCCTAAAAAGAATTTACTAGCAATGGTAGAAAAATGATGATGCAAGTTGTCCCCAAAGAGATTCAGATTAGGGGTAGTAGATAGATAATGGCTCGCTCTTATCTTAAAAGTTACCTGAAGCCTTGTGAGATTATCCTTTTAAATTAAACACACTTTTTTCCCCCTGATGATCCCCGTTTAATGACATTATTATTTCTTTAACTTTTATATCATGGTCACACATAAAGGTCAAACTGGGCCCTGATGTGTTAGATGTTGCCCAAGGCTATACTAGACATGATTTCTAATTGAGAGACAAGATGGCTGAGGTAATATCTTTTGCTGGACCAATTTCTTTTGATAAAAGAGACAAGATTTTGAGCTCCTCCAGCTCCTGAAGAAAAGCTCTATGTAACTGGAAAATGTCTCTCTCTCACCAGCAAAAGTTGGTTCAATAAAAGATATTACCTTACCCACCTCGTCTCTAATATTCTGGGACCAACATGGCTACAACTCTGCAAACTTGAATTCTAATAGTAACATTGAGATAATTGGCTAGCCAAATATCCTTTCAAAACTGAATGAAGCATGAATTATATCGGTGTACATTTGAGTTAGTCCATATTGATCTCTGTCATGTGCTAGGAGTATTAACTTGTAACTTTGACCCATTTCAAATCAGTAGGGCCAAGAAATAAAAACCACACTCATACCAGCACTCTTGTGTGTGCACGCTCGTGTTGCTTAGAGTCAAAAGAATATGAAATCTTTGGCAATAATGGAGCAAATGAAGCCACCTGAATCTCTTAGTCTGGACAGGAACCTTGTGGAGAAGTGACGGAGGTGGATGTAGCACTTCCAGATTTCGATGAAAGTAAATGGTATTACAGTGAAATCAGAGAAAATGAAAACCAGCCACTGCTGCATGTAGCAGGCATAGGGGCACTGAATATATGCAATATATCCTAGCGGGAACATGAAGGAGACTGCAAACTGATAGGCAAGTCATTCAAAAATGTGAAGAACATTTGGATACATCATTTGGGAATTGATATTGGCTTTACATCTCTACCATGTGTGTCATGGGAGGGAACGAATAGGAGGGGGACACTGTGAGGCACCCACTTAATGCTTTTTTTATCTTGTTCCAGGCTGTCCCTGACATCAGTTAGAGCAGTTTAGGAATCTACACCTGGCCCATTTGGAGCTTGGGGACTTTTCTGAAGAATTCTCTCTATGGCGAATTCTCCACTGGCCATTTCTGAAGTAGCTCAAAAGAGAATCTGGCTTTTTCCTTTAGAAGAGACTGCAGCAGGGGAGACCATTGACCATTATATTACTCACCTGTGTAATACACTTAGCCTTGTGGATATGAACAGTTAATAACTGGATTAATTATAACCCAAATTATTTGTGGAATAGCTGATTAGAGTAACTACATCAAAGCAGATTATTGCAAGAAAAAGAGTTATCTTTCCTGCGGTGTCCTTCCTTAGTTTTCACTTAGTCAGTTCTCAGATAAAGCTCCCATTGATGTCAATTGGGGCTTGCCTGGAATGAGGACTATGGATGACTCTTAGTTGTATTTATTTATTTTCTTCCTCGTGAGAAGATCAGTATTGTTGCTTATTGTGGGTAATTATAAGTGGATGTTTTTGCGTTGAATAGATTTTTAAGTCAGAAGTGCCCATTATATCATCTTATCTGAGTGCCTCCATATACAGGCCATAGAATTCCACTCTGTAATTCCTGTATGAAGCCCAGGGTTTTGCTGCTAAACTAGAGTGTATCATTTAGAAAGACATGCACTCTTGATTTGAAGACTTCAAGTAAAGAATCTACCAAAGACCTTAATATGTTATTTAATGGTTAATTACCCTCACTGTTAAAAATTTGCACCTTCTTCCTAGTTTGAATTTGTCTAGTTTACAGCCATTAGATATTGTTATGCCTCTACCTGGTAGATTAAAGAACCCTTTATTATCTTCTGTCTAGGTAGGTATTCCAAGACCATGATCAAGTCAGCTCTTAACCTTCTATTTGATAAGCTGAATAGATTGAGCTCCTTCAATATCTAGCTGTGAGGCAGCTTTCCCAGTCCTTGACTCATCCCCGGTAGCTCTTTGCTGAACCCTTTCCAATTTTTGGCCTGTATGCTATAATGGTCAGATCAGTGCACCATATGGGTGTAATACTATAACTCCACTACTGCTCAATATCCACCTGCTGCTATATCCAAGGATCACATTAGTTCTCTTTGACCATAAGTACCCCTGAATTCACACTCAAAACGCTGTTGTAATAACCTTTGTACAAAACTATGCTCTATAAAGTAGTATTTGAAAACTGATCATTATATTCTTGTGTGATGTTTGTGTTAAGAGTTATAGACATATTCTGAAATTATGACTAAAATGTATAAACCAGATATGTCAAGAGGAGTTGGTAAACAATCTGCCTTAGACAAAGGAATGGGTATTTGGTTCTCTGATCAGCCCAGTCTTCGGGCAAAGACAAGAATGGTCCATTTTTTACATGTTAGGTAAACAAAGCTATTAATCTAATTCTATCACAACTAAACTCCATGTCACCTTCATCATAGCTTGAATGAATTTACTTTTAGGGTTAAACCTCTGAAGAATCCATCCACTTGCAAAGGTTTACTTGTCTATAAAGACAGAGGGACTGAGCCTTGAGTGATGAACAATTAAATCAACTGATTGTATATACTATTACTGTATTATAAAAGAGTATAGAGTAAGAACTTTTCTGGATGCTAATGACATGCTGGTGTTCAATATCACCGTGAAATGTATGTATTAAACTATATGAGGAAATATGGATACTTAATGACATTATGCTTTAAAGTCTGTGGCCAAACAAAAGCAGATTCCTTCCCAGACAGGAAGGAAGGCAGCTATTTACTTATCTCCTATGTGAATTAATCATTGAGGAATTAAAACAATGGAAGCCCCATTTACACACAGGGGAATGGGAAGCCCACAAGAATGGGAAAAACAATATGAAGTTATCTTGCCTCTGGAAGATACAAGCAAAGACAAAAGTCATCTTTGGCATTCATCATTAGACAGATGCAAAGGAACAGAGCTCTTAAAAACTGAGAAAGATGACTCCTTAAACCATGGGGGATTATTGTCTCTGGGAACTGAATAAGGTGAGAAACCTGATCAGGCAGAGATTTTTCACCGAAGAAGAGAAGGGAGCCAGCCCTTGTGCTTCTGTGGAATGTTCTGTTGGAGAAAAAGTCATCTCTTGCAGGGAAAAAGGAAGACTGGGTGAGAGATGCCATCTTGAACAAAGCCTGTATCTTTCTAGATTAAGTTTTAGACTTTGAGATCCATGTTTTCACATTTATTTGCTTGTCACCCTTTCTAACTTTATTCCTTTTACTTGGCATCACTTAACCTGTGTCCTATTGTTAATTAATTTGTTTTTATTTTTTACTATAAACCAGTTCAGTTGTTTAAATGGAAGTGTGTATTTGCCCCAGTTAAGTTAATCACCCAGTGATATGCTTTTCAGAGTCTGTGCCTTCCAAGATACAGTCAGTCCCCTGTCCTATACATCTATTTAATATTCTTTATTCCTGGAAGTATGACATTTCATTTAGTTTTATTAAAACTCATGTTGTTTGCTCTTATCTTAATAAGTGATGTAGATCTCTCTGTGCAGGTGACCTGTCATCACCATTATTTACCACTCTACCAGTCTCTATGTCAAACCTATAAGCAAGGATTTTGTATTTTCCAGCAGTTGGAGATATTATACATTATTAAATAAACAAAAATCAGTATTAGTGCAAGTGCTTTTTAATTTTTGAGAAAGGGTTTAAATATTTTTTAAAGTAAACTCCCAAATCCCAGAGCACAACTTTTTTTTTTTTTTTAAATTTTAAATAAAATCATTACAGGACTTGGCTGCCCCCCTCTCTTCTTCTCCCAGGCCTTTTGGGATTTGTAATATTGGAGATGTGTAGTGACTGCTGAGGAAATTGCTCTAAGTGGTATTGGAGAAATTCCCCTTCATTTTAGTAATAAAGGTTGCATATGTTTTATGAGAATAGCACCCCTGCTGTACAGAGAGCTACTGTGATTCATCATGTTGAATCAAGAAATCATTTGACACATTTATTTCCTGAACAGGAAGTGTTCTGTCAGATCAGTTAGAAACCCTGAAATTTGTACATGTTAAGATGAAAGTAGAAAGATCAGACATTGCTGTTTTACTGTGCCAGTTCCATTTTCATAGGGCAGGCCCCTCTACCAATGGGAAGCTGTAGCGATAGTTCAGTCTTGCCTTTCGAACTATTTTTGAATGGGTCAGATGTCTGAGTAATATAGTAAAATGGAGTGGGTCACTTTAGTTATTCATGTTTTGAAGGACCTTAGATCTGATAAATTATGTTCTAAAAGTAGATTCTACTTATAATTTTCAAATTTTACAGAGTTTTAAAGGTGCTTTTATCAGGAAAAATATTTGAAGGGAGAGAAGAGCTTCCATACTATTTTAATCAGGCTATTATAAAAGATACATTTTTTAAAAAAGTTAATACAAATCATATGTGGATTGTAAATGGAGATATGGTAAAAACCAGTCCAAAAGTTTAAGAAAAGTCTTAAGTAGAGACCTATTAAGAATGGTCAATTGCACTTTATTTGAAAGTGTCAGTTTCACAATAAACATTGTCTAAATTGCATCTATTTAATGGGCCTCCAGCCAGATTATTAATTGTGTGTGCAGTAAGGCTAACAAAATATTTTAAGGTTAGTCAGTTTTGGCTTAAACATTAGTAATATAAAAACTACACTGGAGATGTTTAAGCTTTGAATGCCAGCTGCATTTTTATTGGCCGTCTGCAACTTCAAAGGCTTTCCTGCTCTAAAGCCTAGACAGGTACCATAGGCTGCCCTGAAATCTGCTTTTACTGACTTATTGATTCTTAATATGGCTTTTACTTACAAGCCTGTGGATTTGTTTTCATTGTGAAATTGGCATGCATTTTTTTCAGTTCAATGGAATGTTTTTGACTTTTTATTCATATTGATAATAAATACGTATCTGAGTTTTTGCTCCCTTTATCTATATTCATTGTTTCAGCTGTCAGTCAGATCCATCAGTTTAAATAACAGACTCTTGATATTTTGTTTTTGTTTGGTTTTTCTTCCCAATATAAAGTGGATCTAGTGACAAGCCGACTGCATAAAAAGATTTGCCTAAAAAGGTTCACAGAAACTTCTCTTTCACTGATATTTGAACATTATTCTGAGGCTTTCATGCATCTGAGCCCAGACTTGGCAAACCCTCAACTACATACATAATTTTACACATGTGAATAGGCCTACTGACAGCAATGGGACAGTTTATATGAATGAAATTACACACATGCCTAAGTGTTTGCAGATTGGTGCCCTGGTTTACAAATCTCCATCAAATTCTGAAATTAAAGATGAAAGAAAGCATGATGGGCTTTCCATGTAGTACCCCTGCTTTCTGCCATAGGATGTATATGGTTCCTCATGCCAAGTCACACACCAGTATGAAACATTGAACTATTGCCACTACTGCATTTTTAACTACTTTGTTACAAAGGGTCATACCTAGTGGAGGGGACTACTTTCCTCATATAGTAATAAATCCTGATGTGTCCTGACCTTCCATGCACCTGAGTGGACATTCCATAGAAACAATCCTCTATTATCTGTGCATATAGTGGAGGTCTCTGAGCATTGTTGATCTCAGTCTCTGCTAATCAAGAGATCTAATATCCTTCCTGGACATTTTATTCCAAACATTTGTAAAATCCAAAATTATTGGTTGCAGTTATGAAATATCAGGCAAATATCATTTATTCATAGAGGTTAAGGTCAGAAGAGACTAATATGATCATCTAGTTTGACTTCTTCAAGGCTCTGTTGTGTGGTGGTGATATGGCCCAAAAGCTGTAAAATAATGAAGCATAGCAACATTTCAACTTATTCTGGTTCAGTTCTGAACTCAGTTATGTCAGTAAAAATCCAGATTACCTCCACTGAATACTGGGCATGTGCTCTTGGAACTGAGATCAAAATCTGGCTCCCACGTTTTGCTTGTTGCAGACTGGAGAGAGAAAAAAAAAAGTCTCTCAGTTGGTTAGTAAATAGGATGAAGCTACTTCTTTTTTAAATGGCCACTGTCAAGAAATGACATACGTTGATCCAGACAAAACTAAGTCTCCATCGATTACCATGAAGTAGCCTCCAGCTCCAGATTGCGACAGCCTCATCCTTGGTATTAACATTACTGGATGGGACGCTGAGCAGGTGGCAACTGAAACATGTGGAGATGGTCATAGATAGTGCTGGAAGATATTTGAAAGATGTGGATGATTATATAGCAGCAGCTTCTGCCCATGTTTCAGGCCGTTCAGTAGTCTACAGAATCATACTTATGCCAACTCCATTGTTGGGGAGAGAAACACGAAGGCCTGAAGAACACTGGATTGACATTTTTGATTCTCATCTTTTGTCAGCTGATTCATACCACATGGCAGGACAAGTTCAGAAAAGAGACTGTTCAAAGCCATACTCAGCAAACACACTGGTTTAGTTTTATCAACTTTCTTTGTAAGGACATATTAGAAAGGAAGACGACAAATTCAGAACCTTGTGTATCAATGAATGACACTATACAGCTGGCAATTTTGTGGGCACCAAAAGCTTTTGTGGCATAGTAAGAATTGAAATATATATCAGATCACCTTAAGGACAGATCAAGCTGAGTGGCACTCAGTCTTCAAACTGGTAACATCTCTTTGGGATTTACCTTGATGATTACTGTCATGATAAAAATCATATGCACTTATCAAATATCTATCAGTGTTGCCAACATGTCAAAACAAGTACAGTGGGGCTCAGTATGGGCAGAGAACAACACAGAATCAGAGGTGTATGATTCCAACAGTGCATTGGGGCCTCAGCGTATAAACTTTTTGTGGCAGAGACTGACTCTTACTTCGTTTTCTTTTGGTACAGCATTTAACACAAAGGGGCCTCTGACCAGGGCTGGAGCCTCTAGATGCTCTTGTAATACAACTAATAATGAGACTATTAAAAGTGGAAAATAAATGAGAAATCTAGCTTACTTGTTTTTTGCCTCCCTCAGTGAAACTAGTTATTTTCTGTTTATAATCAACTTCATTTTCTCACTCGTAAGACTATGGTCCTGATCCAAAGCCCACTGCAGTCAGCAAGAGGCTTTCCATTGACTTTCTTGGGCTTTGGATTAGCCCCTTATTATGTTTGGGTTTCCAATACTCTGAGAGAATTTTAAATTTTACAGAATCTATTATCATTAAAATAAAAACTAAAACCCTTATGGCCCATTAAACTCATTGTCATAATTATGTTTCAGTGGGAATACTTATGAATAAAACTATGTTTGTATGTAAATGTTTTCCAGAACCAGGGTTCATTTTCTCTTGGTTAAATTTTGTATATTTTTATTTTAAAGAAAGCACTTTTTTTGTTTAAACAACATGACAGTCTGTCTCCAGTTCAGTGTATGAGCACTTATAAAGGTACCCTTCCTTGGCTGGTAAAAAATGCTTACCTTCTTATCAGAATATTTGCTATTCTTAAGTACCTACGTTTAAGTTTTTTGGAATTAAAACATGGTCAGGTAGGGAAACCTTCCTCTTCATAACTTGTTTCAATGCTATAGCTGGACTTGAAGAGGCTTGAACATCCTTTCAACACCGAATCCTTTTTAACATTCATTTTAAGCCATGTAAGGAAATTGACAAGCTTTCAGATAAAATCAATTACAAATCAGTAAGCCAGATTTCAGGGCAGCCTACCTGTCTAGGTATTGGAGCAGGAAAAGCCTTTGAAGTTCACAGACTGCCAATAAAAATGCAGCTGGCATTCAAAGTTAAAACGGCTCCTGTGTTTAGTTTTGCTAATGCTTCAGACAAAATGGACAAATATTCAGATGTTCTCTTGCCTATTATTCACTCACACAGTAAACTCACAGTAAACTCACACTGCCTATATGAATGACTCCCATCCTCATTTCCTGATGACTAAAGAGAACTCATTGTGAAGGTACTCAAATAATTCAGGGCTCTTGACAATGTGAGAGCTCTGGGCTTCTGTGCTGATAAGATCCTCCAGCAGTTCACGATTCCCGTCTGCCAGATACACAGTCAGCTGAAGAATTCCAGAAGCTCTGCCTACCCTCCAGCTGGAGTATTAGTTCATCATGGATGACAAGGAACATACACTGACCTCTCAGAAGTGGGGACCATTTGAAAAGTATTTTTGAAAAAATAACTATATTATTATATAAAGTCCTCTTCCCACTTTGCCAGCTGCCATTTTCTCAGAGCAGCAGTGTGATCCAGGGGATATGGCATTGGGCTGAGCACTGTGAGGAAAATGAGTTCCATTCCCAGCTCTGTATTGCTTTGGAGAAGTCCCTTTACCTTACAACGTTTTGTGTCCATCTTATATATTTTTGCAGTCTCTTTGGGGCAGGGAACTCTTTCTTGCTGTATGTGTGGCACCTAGTTAATGAGGGCTGAAAATGTGTGCTATTTTATTTCTACTTTACCATCAACGTTCTGAATTTCTTAAAATTTTCCAACTAGCTCTCCTTCTCAGAGAGAAATTGACCATGTATTGGGAGTTGCGTGTGTTCACCACCTATTAGAATCAGATCCTAATGTAGTCAATTCCTGATAAATGCTCCTAAATTTATTTTTGGTGGCCATATTTTACCTGTTATGGGACTTAAATCCCACGTTATGTATGTAATTTTGAGTAATACTGAAAAACAATTTAAAAAAGCAAGCACTGCTATTTACAAAATAAATGCTTTCCTGTGCTGACAAAACCTTGCTGTTCAGCATAAATGCATCAAGCATTCATTGGATTAGGAGTGTAGAAAAGCAAATCTTAAACACATCATAATTTTAAGCATCCACAAGTTTTTAAGAAGTGTTACTAGGAATGAGCACATACATCCATTCACTAGTTAAATATCATAACCTGTTTCTTTTCTAGGCACATGGGCAGGGGGAACAGAACACATTTAAAATGTTAAACACATTGACATGTTTACAACGTGTTGCAAGAAAGTGTTTAACTTCTTGTGCTCCAAAGCTAAACACTTTGGAATTAGGGGGTTTACTAATTCTGTATTTATTCAGTCTGACTGTCACTTACTGATGCTTATTGGTTAAAGTTTGAATGGATTCTGAAAAGGCAGGAAACGCAAATAAGGAATTTTTGAAATTGTGATTGATTGATTTATTAAGGAGATTTTGATGTCAGAACTGTAGGACCACAGTTTCTTAGTGGATACGTCAGGATGGCTTGTCGTGAAATATACATTTCCATGAGCAAAGAATTAAATAAAGTCTGGTCTGAAATTTATGAACTGTGCTACCTCTAATTCATGTATGCATTAACAACAATCATTAATTCAAATTAGACTTCAAATTAGAATTCATTGAAAAGATGGATTTACGGCATGTGAAATAAATCTTTAAAAATATATTAACTTGAATGAATGAAACACACTAACGTGAGGGCTTCTTACATCACAAACATTAAATATAAGAAATCTGGCATAGCTAAAGCAGGCCTGCCAATATAATGGGAAAGGAGAGACTATATCCCTCATTTATTGTCTTTGGTAGGATTTTCAGAAGAGTCCAATGTTGGTGTAACTTCTTCAGGGGTAGAAAGTTAATCTAATGCTGGACTACAGTGTCAGAAAGTACCACCCTATAAAGACAGTTTTACCAGCGTTCTATCTTTACTGGCTAGAGAATGGAGGCTGTGCTAGGATTCCTATCTTTGCTCCTTTGAGGACCAATCAGGACCCCAAATTCCTTAACATCACTCCAAAACCCGCTTATACGTCACACAAGCTATCCTCCAATTACCACGAAGCTAAATTTGTGCTTCCCTGATCCTTACATTAGGCCCACTCTGACTCCATTTACGTTAGTGAAAAAAATGAGAGCTGAGTCCAAGGTCTCACCTGTTATTTGGAAGGTACCTTTTGTTGCTGATGGAGGAGAGATCTGGCATGGCTGTTCACACACAGGGATTTGACTGACAACACCATTGCAGCAGATCAGAGGGAAACTTACACAATTACTAATGTCTGTTGCTAATAGTCTGCTGCTTGCCGGCTGCCGGCTGGTCATGTTGCTATCTGATTGTGTCTGGAAGCTCAGTGCACCAAAGGCAGATTATTATTGATTGCTGTTTTGCCGTGCACCGCACGATTGACTGTTTTGGTGACAAGTAGATTTGCTGTTTATGTTTTAGGTTTATGTTTTGTTTAGGTGGGTTATTTTTTATGGTTTAGTTTGTCTAATCAGCCCAATGTTTTCTACACAGAGCACTTGCCTGCAGGCAGGCAACACATTTGTGTGGCATCATTTTCCATCACAAGGGATTGCCTTGGATTTCTGAGGGGCCTACTGCAATATATTCCATGTTTCTTGGCAGCTGAGCATGTATATGAAATGCTGTCTAGGATTAGAGTGAGCAGGTAGTGCTTGTGAAAACTGGCACAGGGAGTTAGGGGTAATAGAAGCTTATACAACACAAAGCCCCAATTATCAGGACTATTCCTATCAAATCGGGACATTTGGTCACCGTATCTAGAATTCTGGCAGTCCTACAAACCTTCCGTTTTCCCTTGGTGTCTGCTCAGGTATTTTGTTGGCACAAAAATGACTGCAGGTGCAAATCCAAGAAAGAAGCATGTGGCAAATTTCTCATTCAGTGGTAGGTTTTCATGCAGAAAATGTGTCTGTGGCAGGCCTAATTAAGAAGCTAAACTCAACCATCATGGCTTTGTACCTTATATGGAAAGGGCCTAACAAATCTGAGTGGGAATCTCAACTTCCAAACAGGTGGGTATGAATAAGGAAAGCCAAAAAAGCTGATAAATGCATCAATTATGATTAATAATGGTGTTGTTCAGAACTGGGAATAACAAACTAGTTGTCTATCATTAGGTGTTAATTCTATCTATGGAGAGTTAATATAGACATGATCATCTTCAAAGTTCAGCTTTCCAGTGAAATTAAAATATTGCCAGAAGCAGACGTCTTAAAGATAAAGAACTTTTTTGTTATTCCAAACTTTTTTTTCTAAATCTATATATAACTGGGTGTGATATTTTTGCAAGAGAGAGATGGATTATGTCGGTAGACAGGGGAATGAATAGGAACTTTGACATGCTGAAGTGAACTATCCATAGGCCTGTGCAGAATCTGCCATGAAGTTGCATAGACTCACAAGACCAAATCAGTAGATTCACAGGGTGGGAGAAGTTAAACAGTTGAGTACATGGACAGTATGGATCAAACTATGTAAGGAAAGGCACTATGTAAGGAAAGGCTTTAACATTTGCAAAAATAAAACAAAACAAAACAAAATGAAAAAGATTGTAAAGAAAAAGTGGCGGGGGGAACAAAAGGGGGAAATGTTAAAAAATTGGGAAAAAGGGGAGGGAAAAATTTCAAAAATGATCATTTTTGATAATTTTCTTGCATTTTCAAATAAACAACATAAAAACATTCCAAACTTGAAGAATGAAAATAACTCTAAGATCATCTGTTGATCTTATTTTATTTCCATTTGTCAACCAACTGTAATGATACGTTGATCAGTATGAATTGGCAAAGATCTTACTTACACATTTGGCCACTGGCACCATTTAGGCAGCCTGAGAGGACTGCTATTATTAAAGATTTAGTATTAAAGTTTCTGGGTGCAATCCTGGCCCACTGATGTCAATGGTATAATTTCATCCTCTATGCTTATGTTGCTGGTGTACAGTGTTTAACGCTCCCAAACTTGTGTTAGTTAATTAATTGCAGTCTATTTTTTATCTGTAGCTAAAACTTAAATAGATATATATTTTTAAAAAGTCAAATGAAACCTCCATGGCTTGAAGTTCCTTCTTTAAATCTTTTCACTTTTTAGTGGTTCTAGTTTGGATCCACTACAAAGTATGGCCTAATCCTGCTCTCCTTTTCCTAGAAGTTAAAGGAACACATAAGTATAGTTTCATAGAGTATAATGTTCAGATGGGAACATTCGATTGTCTCATCTGACCTATTGTAAATCTTCACCATTAAATTTCATGAAAGCATGCTTGTAGTGAGCCCAATTACTTATATGTTTGACTAAAGCATATTATCCAGAAAGACATCCAATCTTGTTATGAAGAGATCAAGCAATGAAGAATCTGTTGCTTCCCTTTGTATTTTGTTCCAGGGGGTAATCAATCTTAGTGTTACAAATCTGTGCCTAATTTCTTTGGTTTCACTTTCCAGCCATTCTTATTGTGACTTTCTCTGCTCAGTGATAGCAATAACTCCCATGGCAAGAGTGTGTGTTTCAAGGTCACTTTGATGGCTGGTGGAATATGACTGTCTTAGACTAAAGGTGAATATACCTTTACTTGCATTACTTGCTTAATTACTCTTATGTTTATATGCACTTCTGGAGCATGAGTATTTGCTTTTTCCCATATCCCTATTTTGGCATTATACTCCCCGTTTACAGCTCTCCCTGGCCTAACTGCCTTTCCACTCCATTTGCATCACAGCACAACACTTTGTCATTTCAAGTTACATATTTTTACAGTGACAACATTTATGTATAATTTACACTCACCCAAGTATTCATGGCACCAACACAGGATTTGGCCCTTAGGCAGAGCAATCAACAAATTCAAATACAAGTTCCAAAGGGGAAGGCATATTAGTCTAGTTCAGTAAAACAAACAAAGGGGCCTGTGGGCACTTTTAAAGACTAACACATTTATTTGTCTTTACACCAACATCCCACACAAAGACAGAATATAAACCATTAGAACCACCATCCCAGATGATGCCACAGCACACCTCATGGCTGAACTTTGCGACTTTGTACTCGCTCACAACCATTTCAGATTTGAAGAAATTTATACCGTCAAGTCAGTGGCACTGCTATGGCTCATTCACAGCAGTTGAATAGAAGGTGAGAATGTGTGAAGACCGACAATTACTTTTTGTAGTGTGATAACCATTGCAAGTCCCTGTTCAGGCCTAGTCTGATTGTGTCAAGTTTGCAAATGAGCTCCAGCTCTGCAGTTCCACGCTGGAGTCTGCTTTTGAAGTTTTTTTTGCAGGAGTATGGCAACTTTCAAGTCTGCTACTGCGTGTCCAGGGAGACTGAAGTGTTCTCCTACCAGTTTATGGATGTTACCATTTTTTATGTCCGATTTGTGTCCATTTATTCTCTTGCGTAAGGAGAGTCCTGTTTGGCCCATGTACGTGGCAAAGGGGAATTGCTGGCACATAATGACATATACAACATTAGCAGATGTGCAGGTGAATGAGTTCCTGATTGTGTAGCTGATGTGGTTGGGACCTGTGATGGTATCACTAGGGTTGATGTGCGGGTACAGTTGTCAACGGGGTTTGTTGCAGGGATAGGTACCTGGGTTAGTGTTCTTGTAGTATGGTGTCCGGTTGCTGCTAAGTATTTACTTCAGGTTGGGGGCTGTCTGTGAGCAAGAAGAGGACTGCCTCCCAAGGCTTGGGAGAGTGTGGGATCTTCTTCCAGAATAGGTTGAGATATTTGATGATGTGTTAGAGGGATTTCAGCTGGGGGCTGTAGGTGGTGGCCAGTGGTGTTCTGTTGTTTTCTTTGCTGGGTCTGTCCTGTAGAAGGTGACTTCTGGGAACCCATCTGGCTTGGTTGATCTGTTTTCAAACTTCCCCAGGTGGGTACTGTAGCTTTAGGAAAGTTTGGTAAAGGTCCTGTAGATGTTTGTCTCTGTCTGAGGGATTGAAACAAATCAGACTGGGTCTGAACAGGGACTTGGAATGGTTATCACACTACATAAAGTAATTGTCCATCTTCACACATTCTCACTTTCTTTTCAACTGGTATGAATGAGCCTCTCCTGTCTCATTGAATTGACTTTGTCAGCACTTGCCATTATTTTGCTACTCCTCCTGGCATGTGTATATATACCTCTCAACTTTTGTTTCCATTTCATGCATCTGACGAAGTGGATTGGAGACCATGAACACTTATGCCCGAAGAAATTTGTTAGTCTTTAAGGTGTCACAGGACTCTCATTTTTTGCTGTATATAGACTAACCCGGCTGCCCCTCTGGAACTTTAAAATATTTTCAACATGTTTATCAACAGGAAGATTTCACTTGATAATACTGTTTACTTTTTGTCCTGTATATTCAATTTTATTCTGAGCAAGTCAGACAGGTCCATTTTAGTTAACATTTATTTCATAGTTATAATACAGCACCTTTTACAGTCCTGATTCAGCAAAATAAGGACTTAAAAATCAGAATGAAAAGTGAAGCAGGTACTTTAACTTAAACTGTTGTGGTGAAACAGACCCTTTGTGAGGATCTCAAATGCTTTACAAACAAAAATTCACAAATCTCACTGCATTAATAACAGCAGAGTCCTGTGGCACTTTTAAAGACTAACAGATTTCTTTATCGCATGAGCTTTCGTGGGAGAAAATCCCACTTCGTCAGACGCT
>ML685763.1:238648-320028 GCA_007922175.1 Pelusios castaneus
AACTTCCTATCTTCAAAGCGTCTGACGAAGTGGGATTTTCTCCCACGAAAGCTCATGCGATAAATAAATCTGTTAGTCTTTAAAAGTGCCACAGGACTCTGTTGTCTTTCTACAATAGACTAACACGGCTACCCCTTTGGAATTTGCATTAATAACTGCATTCTTTAAGAAAAATCCATTATAAAATAATTCAACACTAACCATTCAAGGTATAATGCATTTGCAAAGCTTTAAAAATACTCTCTAAAATTGTTTTCATTTTAATAGGCTCCTGCTCAGCTGTATGAATCCAAACATGAATAGATACACAAATATTTAGATTAATTCAGCTTGATCTTTAATGTAATTAAATAAAATAAATTCTAAAATTAACTGTTACAATGATTTGAATTTTTAATGCTGTTGGAGAATGTAGTTCTGTTTTGGATTTCAACACATCTATCAGTATGATTGCTTGTCATCTGTCAAATGAAACAATTAATAATATGAAAACTTGGTAAGTTTTTGAAGGTAGCTAGACTGATCCAGGCAATGAGATGTTGGGGACATATGACATCTCAAACCAGTCAATGAATTTTGCCTTTTTTCTGTTGGTAATTGTTCAAAATCATTAAAACTATCAGGGAGAAAGGCTCTTTCTTGACAGTGATGAGTCCCTACTGCAAATGTGTTTGGCAGCACCATCAACTGCCTCTGAGCCTGGAGTGGAGAGATTAGAGTACCTTGCAGATCCATAGCAGTCAAGAAAAGCTGAAAGCAAATATTTAAAAAAGAATGAAAAGGACACTTAGGTCATAAGACTCAAATGTCCTTGGTTATTTACATGGAGGGTATCATCCATTTAAAAAAAAGTGCATTCAGATTTTTTTATTCTAGAACCTAGGAGTCCCCATCATGGACTGATTGATTGCTACCACAGATAAATGATAGACAGAGAAACATATATATACATAAAAAAAAAAATAGATCAACACAATCAAATTTCCACAGTGGTATTTTTTCAGTGAAGAGAAAATAAAAATATTTGTCTAGCATACTATATCAATATCTACCAATCAGAATGCTGACTGCTCAATACCTAGTTGATCTAAAGTTCTTGTTGAATCCTTTATTGTAAATGCATTAGGAAATCCAATGCAGTTCTGTGACAATAAACACCCCCTCCTGATCATTATTTCAGTGATGCGAGTCAAGAAACGAGGTTCCATTGACTAGAGAATAATAATCTGAGCCCAGGCCTCCTTCCAGATCCCTTTTTCTTTTTGAAAAGCCAGGTGTTCTGACCATATTTTGCCTTTTCCGCAGCCCTTAGTTCTAGCTAGATTAATTGGTGATCTTGGCTCACCCGGGACTATCTGCTAAGTATTTCCTTCCCTGCTGACCATGTCATCTGGTGTGTTTGTGCAGCCCTGCTGTGGCTTGGTCAGATGTTGCATAAACAAACTCTTTTTTTCTCATTTCCCCCTCATCTTTGAATGGAATCTCTAATTTTATTAGAATTCTATATGCAATTGCATACTGCAGTACAGTTCATTATTGGATTATAAAACTGCTATGTGACGAATGTCCTCTAAAAACAAATATATTTCCTTTACTTTTCCCACCCTGGACCCCAAGAAATCCAGCAGACAGACTATAATTCCAAGATAATCTCTAATTCATTGTCGTCATCTCTTAAGGAATTTAAGTAGAGTAAGTAGAGCGACAGTAAATTAGAAGAAACTAGCCATATTTTAAAAACAAAACAAAACCTTGGAACTGGAAAACAGTTGGTGGCTTCTTGCCATTTTAAAAAGGAAGAATATGGGTCAGTGTTCATGCTTCAGGACAGATTGGCTAGATACTGTATGTTAGGAGGAAGTATGCATATAAAGGATTTTCCATAGTTATAAACTAAGCATAGAAAGCAAAGTTATTCAACCCTACAGCAATGCAACTTCAGCTGCTTGAGGAAACTTTAAACCACTGACACTGGTCATGTAAGTTGCCTAGTCATGTTCTTTCTTTTTAAGTGATTAAAAATGCCAAAGAAGGAGAAATTGTCAGGTTATGTAGAGTAAAGTCATTATCTTAGCAATTTCCCCCAACCTCCACCTCAGGCTCCTTCCTGTCTCTGTGTAGGGTTAGTAATGTTTTTAAATGTAAGAAACTGATTGTGACAGACAGCTCCTATGTATTGCAAATGGCTTTGTGTGTGTTGCCTTAGAAGGAAAGCAGAGAATAGAAAGTGTGAATTTGCAATGTGGGGAGGGCATTATTTTGGTCAAATTGATTTTATTCTGGAAAATTATTGTTTCCTTGGGTGTCAGCTGAATTTTTTTTTTAAATGTCAATCTTTTGTTTCTTCACTGAATATAAAGACTCTGAGAGCGGCTAGTTTCATGACCCTGGAGATGAAGCCCACCATCTACAGCACACATACAGAAGGAACAGCAGAAAGGCCAGATTCGTCACACTGACCCACCATTTGTTTCAGTCCTCTCTGTCTCTGTGACTTTTCATGCAGTCTCACATTGCTCTTACTTTGAGATTCTCTCTTGCATTATGGGAGTAAGAGGATGATCACTAATGTTGCCTAGAAAAGAGTCCTTTGTCCAATAGATCCCACAGCAACTGATACCATGGTATGAGAGATGCCATGGTGATTTACTTACACTGCAAGGTTTTTTTGGTTATGATTCAACTTCCCCAAAACAATTTGCCGAAATTACTTGCCTGAGCTGCACCCAACTCTTTAAACTTGTTTTTCTTGTCCCCAAGAATTTTGTTTTTTACAGGACAATCTCATCTACTTCTGAATTCCTAGATTCCCATTCATGTTTCAGAGAGCTGATGGTTATCCAGCTTCAGAGCCACCTCCTGGCTAATGATGAATTACCATGATTGTGATGGGGTGCGCTTACCATCACTAAAGGAGTTCAACCTATTCTATGAGTGGTGGGAGTCCCATCCCTTAGACTCTGCTGGGCATGCTCTAACTGCTGCACTGCCCCAGTATAAAAGGGAGCAGCATAGCTCATTTGGGGCTGACCAGCGAGGAGGAAGAACATGTATTGTAGACTCCAACCCAGGAGCCATGCCTGCTGCAGATGCTGGGAGCCTGGAACTCAAGAGACTTGACTGGTGGACAACCACCCTTCATTGGCAGCCCAGACACCCAGGGAAATCACCCCGGAAACCTGCAAGGTGACATCTACACCTGGTTAGGAATTAGTCTACGGGGCCCGAATGGTGTAATAGGGGAGGCGTGGAATACAGGTCAGCATGTTGTGGTTGGATCCCTGCTGACAGAGTGTTAGACATCTCACACCAACACTGTCAGGGCCCTGGGCGGGGCTCAGTGGAGTGGTAGGACCTGAGCCCCCCTACCTAGGGTGCTGGGCCCCCATAGCAGAAGCTCTTTGATACTGACTCTGGCTGCTAGGTCACGTTGCCCTGAACCCCGTGGCCTGATACTAATTTTTACCGCTAGGCGAAGTTGCTCCAACCTAAGGGACAGCTAGCTGAGCTGTGCTGGTGTTAAGTCAACCTCTGAGAACCCCAAAGGTTGAATCAAGACTGTGGAGATACCTGTTTTCCCTCACGTCCCCTTTGAATCCCCCTGCCAGAGGGGCAATGAGGTTGGGCTTACCTCGTGATATTGATGCATTTTTTTCAGTCTGTCTTTACATCCTACTCACTGCTTTGCTGCACCCTCGTTTTCTGGGCTTGATGTGAATGTATGTCAGAATTTTGTCCCTTTGCTTCTCCTTTTAGTTCTCTCAGCAGTATTTGATGCTATTGACAGAGATTTAAGATCTCCTGACGTTTCTCGGAGCTCCAATAGGATTAGGCCGTTTTGATGGCTTATGACAACCCTTAATGGCTGATGGTTTCTCCTATACTAAGTGATCTCTATTGGCTTCCAGGGGAGAAATGCCATGATTTTAAGATGCTGGCCCTGAACCTGCATCATTAAAACTGATGAGGGTGCTTTTATGGACTTCAGTGTGCATACAATCAGCCCCCGCACCCCATTTTTGAACTGTACAACACTGCATGCTATATTGCAAACATGCCATATTGCATGCTGTACTGTGTGCTGGCAGGCAAATACAATCTCTTAACCATGCATTACACTATTTGGCTCACTTGTATGAACCAAGGGCCCAACCCAAAGCATACTGGAATCAATGGGGTCTATTCATTAAATTCAATGGTCTTTGGATTGAGCCTCACGTGAGCGTCTGTATCGTCACAGGGCATTTAGATCTCTATATTTAATTTGTTTATTATGTCCTGTTTAAGGAAGACTGTTCCTCTCATCATTCACTGCTCTGAACTGTTGTCTAAGCTTAAGGCTAGTTGTGAGATTTGGTTGTCTTTCTTCATAATAATTTTTTCTCTTATTTGGTGTTTTGGGGAGTAATGTTATTCAAAGGCCAGAGTGAGCCATTCTGAAATGTGATCCTCTAGTCTGAGTTCCTACGTAACATAGGCCATAGAACTTCCCCAAAATAATTCCTGTTTAAACAAGAGCATATACTTTAGAAAAACACATCTTTATTTAAACATGCTCCGTGATAGAGAATCCCCCACAGCCCTTAGTCAATTCGTTCACATGAGTTGCTGTTAAACAAAAGAGCCATAAATACTACAAGAGTGTTCTAGGCAGTCTTCTTCACACAGTTTTACTCATACTTCTTGATTCACTCACCAAGCACATACCTTTGTTATTTTAGTATGAAGTAGAAATTAGAATACCTAATGCTTACAGCAAAATCTCTGCTATTCTTAAAGCTTAATGTCTATTCCTACTTATTGATGGTATATCAAGATATTTTAAAGCTACATGAGATGTTTATTTTCTAAATGGAAAGAATAAATAAGAAAGTATGTACTGAAAACTGTAACAAAACCTTCCTCCCCCCTCCCCTCATTGGAAGAACGCAGGCTAAACAGGTTAGATTTTACTGGTCAGCATCAGATTCAGTTTCTTACTGCCTTTAGAAGATAACTTCTTAAACACAATTTTTGTCTTAAAAATAATCCCACTGACTTTATACTGACAGAAACATCCTCTTACATGAACCAGCCTTTTTTTCTGGAACAGAAAGATCAGAAGTGTTTTTGAAAATACTTCCTGGAATAAGCTAATCAGTATAAAGGAGGGAAGTGGTCAGCAGCATCTGTGTAAGTTTTGAGGAAAAACTGAAATAATTCAGGCAAGAAATGAATGAGGTATTTTACAGAAACAGGAAAGCACAATATTCTCCTCAGTTTGGCTTTGAAATATCTTGGGATCAATATTTTACTTTTTGCCTGGGTGATTTAAAGAGAATTTTTTTAACTTAGCTTTACTGAGCTTATTCAGAATAAGTGCATCTGTGTTCTGTATCCCTTCCTTTCCTCTCTGTATGTGTAATCCTATATCTTTTGTTTTGCTTTTCTCTGAGACCTTTTAAAAATGGTTACCCATAAGTACTAAAGCAACTGCAATTTTATTAACCATGGAGGCATCACAATTCATTCCTATGCCTGAGTTATGATTGTAGGAGGTCTCCCTTTGATCTCTGCTTGGGAAGGAGAGAAAAGGCAGGAGGGCAAAGAAAGAAACAGAATGATTAAAAAAAAAAAAAAGTACAGTGGAAAAAATAAGAGTGAAAGCTGCCAAGAGAGAGAGAGAAAGAAAGTGACCGGAAGAGAAAAAGGATGCTGAGATTATAAATAGCATGCGATTATTTTGGTCAATATATTTTTTAAGAAAGCACAGTGGAATAGGGCCTTGGACGAGGAGTCAGGAAATTCTGTTCCTTCCACTGACCTATCAAGCAACAAGGGCCAAGTCATTTAATCTTTCTGGGTACATCTACAGGGTGAGAGGCTGTGAATTTCTTAGCCTGGGTTGACAGACCCTTAGCTCCAGTGAGCTTATTTTTAGCACAGTAGTATGAGCCCTGGAAACCCGAGTCTGTTGACCCAGGCTTGGAAACTCACTGCTGCTGACCGTTTAGATTAGGGTTGGGCAAACTTTTTGGCACCAGGACCACATCCCCTGTAGGTTGGGCCATACACAGTGTCAGAAGGGTGGGGTTGGGAAACAGGTGGGGCTTATAAATAATAAATTGAATATTTTATTTATAAAAATAAAATGAAATAAAATAAAAATAAAGGGAAAATAAAATAAAAATAAAAGGCACCTAAAATTCCAATTCAGCTAATCTCTGGGAGAGTGACTGCTGTGCTGCAATCAGGGTGCCAAGGGTCACATGGGCGGGATTGGAGACAGGAAAGGGGAACATGGCGGCTGCGACACTCCAGCCATGACTCAGCTGAGCCGTGGAGGCGTGGCTGCTGCACTCTGGCCAGGATGCTGTGTGGCCCAGAGGTGGGAGTGGCAGCTGCATTCCTGGGCCACCAGCCAGACCCAGCTGGCAGACCAGATGAAAGACTCCAGTGGTCGATAGTTTGCCCACCTCTCAGCATGGACGCTGAGAGATTTTGAATGTAGAAATTGCTGCTTTGGAGCTAATCTTTCAATTCCAAACCCAACAATCTGCATATCTAAGGGTACATCTAGACTGAATCTGCTGCGTAAGGCTCCATAGATCAACGCAATGGGATTGTGTGAGTGGAGTCCTGCTCAGTCGGTCCCGAAAATGCTTTCCATTTGATGCAGTAATTCCATCCCCCCAGAAAAGAGTAAAGCTGAGTCGACCAGAGGGCATTTCCCATCGAGACGCCATCGTGAGAGAGTATAAGTTGATGGGAGATAACGCACTCTATACTAGGTAGCTTGCATATCTCCTGTCATCCTGTCAGAGCAGTGTAGACCAGGCCTAAGAAAAAAAATATTTGTTTACCTTCCCCTTGTGGCATATATTCTCTCACAAAAGGCCAGTGGTCTTATTCTTTTATCAGTATTGTTACTAAACTTTTTCCACAATAGATCCCAGGATTTATCTTTGTTATTTTGAATGTGGTTTAATTTTTACCATTAATCTCACCCTTTTTGTGCAGTAACTGAAAATTACCCAAAGTCATGTTTTTAATGAAACACCATAACCATGGAATTCGAGATTCTGTCATGCACCTAAATGGACATTTCCCCATCACACTTCCATATTGGCAGGCAGGAAGAGGTTGCTTTTGCTTTATAATTAAAACAGGCAGCCCAAAAGAGAGGTAAAGAAGTGTCAGTTTGTCATGTCTTTGGTATATTTGTCTTTGGTATGTAGTCTTTAATACTAGATTATTAGCAAACATTGCGGAACTGATATCAAACACAAGGAAATTCTATAGGTTAAAATGTAGCTGGGGTTTCCAGCCTTACGTTAACATACTGAGAGCACCTGATAAAATCCGATCATAAGAAAGAAACCAGGCTAAGTTTATACACAAAATGCAGATGAAAAATATCTCAGTTATCCTTTTACCGTGATGAAGATCTTTTACGGAAAGGACTATAGAGAGTTCTTTTTTAATAGATCTAATTCAAGGATGCTGCTATGATTTTAAGAAGTGACTATTGCTTCTAGAAGATGAGCTATAATTTGCTTAAATTTGGAAGCCCTCAGCTCCTGAACATAATCCCAGCAGGATGTAACCATAAGGGACCAGTGGTATAATGGTCCGTTTCTGGGAGAATGAATGAACCTGAGGAAACTCAAGCAGTGGGATTGGATTGCTTTCCAGAGTTGTGTTTCCTGGTCTGGTGGATTAGACTATTACATTACAGGGTGGACACAGGTCAGGGGAAAAGAGCTCGGAGGCAGAGGGGAGCAGTGAATGATTCATGTCTCCCAGTCCATACTACCTTCCACTTGCAGGCTGCATGTATTATGATTCCCTACCTTAGAGAAAAATCACAGCATTAGTGACGATGGGTGTGTGTCAAAGCAGCCTGGTGTGGACAGCTGTAAGATAAGACATGTACCCATACTATAATTAGAATTGTTTTCATCCTGAGTCACATTTTTACAGTTTGAAATTGATTTAGTTGTGCATTATCGTGCTGAAACCTCACTGACAGTGTGAGTGTAAGTGGTGATATTTGCCTTGCATGACTATCTATGCATTGCTGACTAAACTCCCAAGATCCTGGCCTGAGTATTTGTTGTACTCACAACAAATGATGACAAGGATGGGTTCCCAAGGGATTGTCTACTCTTTTGTTGTTCTGAAATCCAAGTCTGGAACTTAGAGGGAATTTCTTCAGGTTGTTCCAGATCTACTGCTCTTCTGAGGGAAAACAGGATGAAAGACCTGAAAACAACTTGTACTTTATGCAAAAAACAGCATTTCATGGCTTGATTCTGGTCTCCCACCAGTTTTACACATTGATTTTAATGGCGTTATTCACACTGGAAGAAGGTCAGAATCAGGTCCTATGTTTTTTCCAAGGCCCTCAAGTTTAAATGGCAGAGGTGGAGATTAAACACAATTTATTAGAAATCTGGCCCTTAAACCTAACTACTTTCTCTGCTGAAATAATTTTAAAATCAATGTTTCTAGCTGCCCCAGTTACCAGTAAGCTTATAAATCTAGATATCAATTCATTTTGTTCAAAGAAGCTTTGAGATTTAGAGGAAACTATGTTGAATGTATGCATGATTGGCTGCAGACCTTGTTTTCTTACCTGTATACCTGCAGGTCTTTCTTTGCTTTAGTCTTCGATCATTGCATGTGTTTCTGGTCTACAGTCAGTCTTTCACAGCATTGTTAACTGCAGTATGCTTTTTAATAGACAGCCATGGGAAACACCTGCCTTCTACAGTTGCCAGGTTTTTTCTGCAGTCTTCATTGCTTTGTGCTTATCTCATTTATAATTATATAAAAATATTCTGGCAGCTGTCATCAAATAATAAAAGTGCAGCAGCTAATACCTTTTATGTTCATACTCTTAGTTGGCAGTGATTTCATACTGTGCATTTACATACATTTGTTATTTTTAATTATAGATATCTTTACTATCGTAAAAATGAATTTTATTGAATGGTAAATGAGTAACAAATGAGTACATAGACCTCAAGGCACAATATCTGTATTTAGTTCTTTCTTGAGATACCATTTTATTATTTTACATTACAAAATTATTTTTCAACTGAAGGACAGAACATTTTCACTCAACATGAGCCTGATCCTGATCCACTGAAATCAGTGGCAATGTTCCCATTTACTTCCATGTTGTACAGTTAGTTTTTGTGTGGTTATAGGAAAAAGAAATAAAAGGCCAATGGAAAAGAAAATACATATATCTATATCAGATTGTTTATTTTTCCAGGCAGAATAAAGACCCCATACTAATAATATGTAAAATACTATTTAGCCAGTGTTTCACTTGGGAAAATTGGGCACAGGAATTTGAAATATATGATGATGTATATATTAAAGTGTGGGCAGGAAGTGAGAATCAAATGAGCATCTTGTAGGGCAAGAAGAGATTTTTTTATGATGTGATCTTTAAGTGGGCTGCTCTGGATTTGGGATAACTTGCACCATGTCTCAAAAGTTGGAGAATAGGTTGAGATTGCTTCATCTTGAAAAGGGAATTTTCTTCATTGGGGGGTTAGCTGTAAATGCTGTTTTCCACCTCCACTGAGAAAAGCAGAGGAGTCTTTCCATTGTCATAGGATGATTTTTTTGCCCAGGATAAGGGGAGGGCTATAAAGAAAGAACCCCTCTTGCCCTTAGGCTCCAAAATTAATGCTGATAGGTAACCATACTGGCCCTATCAGGTTCTGCTGTAGCAGTGGTGGGTGCATAGCATATCTAATGACTTAAACTTGAGGAGAGTGGGATGGGGAGGAGTCTAGAAGAAAATAACTTTTGGTAAAATACTGCCTCCTTCAGCTGGAACAAGAAAATCACTCTACAAGTAGGGGAAAATGCAGAAGATGGGAGTGGGACAATGTTCCCTCTAAGGTTTGGTGGTTTGTGTGCAAAATTTTCAAGCCGTGTGCAAAACTTTTTCTGAATAAAATTTTTGTGCAAACTCACACGACAGAAATTATAGGCATTAATTGAAGTTAAAGTGATTGTAAACAGAATTAATTAATTGTGTTTAATTAATTGAATTTGAATGAATTTTGAATTGAAATTTAATTTTTAGAAAAGTTTTTAGTTAAAATTAATTTTTAAAAAGCTTTTTAAAAAGGAAGGAAGGAAGAGAAAGAAAAAAGAAGTAAGAGAAAGGAAGGAAGCAAAGAAAGAAAGAGAAGGAAGAGAAAGAAGAAAGGAAGGAAGGAAGAGGAAGACAAAGAAGAGAAAGAAAAAAGAAGGAAGAGAAAGAAGGGAAGAGAAAGGAAGAAAAGAGAGAAGGTAGGAAAAGAAAGGCGGAGAGAAGGAAAGAAGTAAGAAAGAATGAAGAGAAGGAAGGAAAGAAAAAGGAAGGCAAAGAAGAGAAGGAAGGGAAGAGAAAGGAGGGAAGAGGAAGGAAGGCAAAGAAGAGAAGGGAGGGAAGAGGAAGGAAGGCGAGGAAGAGAAGGGAGGGAAGAGGAAGAGAAGGGAGGGAAGAGGAAGGAAGGCAAAGAAGAGAAGGGAGGCAAGAGAAAGGAAGGCAAAGAAGAAAGAAAGAAAGAAGCCAAGGCCGCTGGTGGCGGGGACCCGAACATGGCCCTGGGAGGCCGCCGGCAGGTCAGAGCAGACCCTGGCATGGGAGACCGATCCTGGCCCTGTGCCGGGAGGCCGAGGCTGTCGGCGGAGCGAAGCCGACCCCGGCCCTGGGCCGGGAAGTCGAGGCGGCCGGCGGGTAGGAGACCGGGAGCCGGCCATGGCCACCCCGCTGCCCCGGCCGCATGGGGCAGGCAGGCGCACGCACATGCCCCGGCCCTGAGCCTGCCTGCTCCGCCCTGGGGGCAGGGAGGGCCAGCCCAGAGGCCGGGCTCAGGTTGGGACTGCTGCGGCAAAGCTGCAGTCCTGGGGGTCTGGTGGGGGCTGCCGGCCTGCGCGGGGCTCAGTCAGTGCTGCGCTGGGGTTGCGACGGCCACTGCGTGGCCGCACACCTGCGCAGCTTAGAGGGAACACTGGAGTGGGAGGTAAGGTAAAGAGTGTAAAATTAGTCATTTCCAGTAAAAAGGGTTTTCCTGCATTTCCTCATGCCTCTCCACCATGTAACTACTTGGATATTGGCATAGCTGGCATATAGAGTGTTCTCATAGAGTGAGCCCTCCAGAGGACTGTTTGCATTCTCCTATAACTCATTCCACATCCAACCATTCCAAGGCATTTTCCAAATTAAATGAAGCCAAAAATGCAGCCATGTATAGGGAACTTTTGCTGAACAAACCTGCGTTCAGAAGCAACACATAACTGGATTGAAATCTCTCTGGCTATGTCTACACTGGCAAGTTAGTTCGAATTAAGGAAGCTTAATTCGAACTAACTTAAACCTTGGCCACACTAGGTTTTCATTAGTTTGAATTAAGGGCTTCCTTAATTCGAACTAATACATTTGATTATACCTTTTGAACTAACGCTTAATTCGAGCTAGTTAGTTCGAATTAAGTCAATGTGGCCATGTTAGTTTGAACTAACTGCTTAGTTCGAACTAACTGGCACATTGAACTTAATGCAACTGACTAATTCGAACTAAGCAAGTGCCATGCATGGCACTTGCTTAGTTTGAACTAAAATTCCAGTGGGGCCATGCTAGTTGGAATTAAGTTAATCCGAACTAACTAAAATTAGTTCGAATTAGTTAGTTCGAATTAACTAATTAAAACTAATTTTGGTAAGTATAGACATAGCCTCTGTGTTTTAGGCAAGAGTATTCCACACAATTGGAAAATGGAAGGAAATAGCATAATCTGGCTGTCAAACTAGAAGCTACTGAAGAATCCACAAAGGACTTTTAATAACTAAAGTTGTCAAGTGGGATCTACAGAGAAATGGTATCACTGACTTAAAAATGAGTGAAATTATGAAACACTTAGTATGGGGGACAAAATATTAATAAATACCATATAAATAAAGCAATAAACCAGTTTGTCAACTGGTTGTGTGTTGTAAAGTGTGACAATATGATTGCTAAAAGACAAGTTTGAATGTACTGTACAAGCAATGCCCAGGGCAAATACAAAGAGATTTATAGGAGGCGATGAACCATTAAGAGTAGTAGTTAATAACAAGGTTATTTAAATGTGTAGCTTACTGTAACAAATCAGGCGACCACATTTCAGAGTTCTTTCATCAGGGAGAGGACTGATATGGGGAGAGCTGGATTCTTAAAGTACTGGGCTATCACTCCACAAATGGGGAAGGAAAACGAAATTAGATCAGTGATCTTGCTGAAGCGAGCTGCCACTTGTTAACACTCCTTGAAGGAGGGACACAATCATGAAACATGCTACTGCACGACTGGCCTGTCTAATATTCATTAAATTCCTCTTATGGGAAGACGTGCCAAAAGGAACCAAGTGGTCTGTCTGTATTGCTAAGTGTGTGTGCCCGTATGTATTTATATTTATTATTTGTATTGCAGTCATGCCTCGGCTTTTATTGAGGTATGACATAGTGTTAAAAAAAAACATTAAAGAGACAGTCCCTGCTTTCATCTTGGTTACAATAGAACAGAACAGAGAGCCAAATGGACAAATGGGATAAGGAGTGTGAAGAGAAGAGGCAGTGAGTAGAGTTTCCATAAAACAAGGATCATTTAGCACAATCATTTATGTGAGTCATGGCTTGTTACCAGTTTAGCCATATAAAAAGTATATTATATAGAAAATAGGGTGAAATCTTTTGACCAAAACTTTTTTTCCTGAAAAGAACTCCCAGTTTGATGACACCAAAACAGTTTGCAAATTCATGTCAGTTTTGCTGAATTGATGTTGAGGGAGAAAAAACATTCTTAGAAATCACACTGTTTTGTTTTGACATTTTTTAAACAAAGCATTTTGAGGTTTTGTTTTTTTTTAAATTCAAAATGACTTTTCATTTTGAAATTTCCTTTGATTTTACTTTTAAAATTCCAAAACATTTTAAAAATGTTTAAAATCAAAATGAAAAATTTAGTTAAATCAAAATAATTTTTTCTGATTTCTCAATTTGCTGCTGATAAATTTTGAAAATTCCATTTTTTGGTCCAATCCAAGCAATTTATTTTCATTTTTTGAAATAGTCATTGAAATGGAATTCCATTATTCATCCAGTTAAAAACTGTGTATAATTAATGAGACATAAAAAAGTAAAAAGTTATTGCAAGATTGACTTCCATTATATTATTTATGTTTCACCCAATGTTAGTATTATCCACCCAATGTGCAGGTGGACAGATTTGGTTGAAACAATAAGGAAGTATGTACCTTCCTAATAAAGACAACAGAGTCCTGTGGCACTTTTAAAGACTAACAGATTTATTTATCGCATGAGCTTTCGTGGGAGAAAATCCCACTTCGTCAGACGCTTTGAAGATAGGAAAGTTACAGAGTGGGAGGAAATTAAATGCAGGGGAGTGTATGACATAGCATCAGGTCAGGCTGTAACAGCAAATCAAAATAGGTGTTAGGATTCAAAACACTGGGGAACAGCACATAGAGGAGGACTCTGTTGTCTTTCTGATTTGACCTCCCCCTCCTCTATGTGCTGTTCCCCAGTGTTTTGAATCCTAACACCTATTTTGATTTGCTGTTACAGCCTGACCTGATGCTATGTCATACACTCCCCTGCATTTAATCTCCTACCACTCTGTAACTTTCCTATCTTCAAAGCGTCTGACGAAGTGGGATTTTCTCCCACGAAAGCTCATGCAATAAATAAATCTGTTAGTCTTTAAAAGTGCCACAGGACTCTGTTGTCTTTCTACAATAGACTAACACGGCTACCCCTTTGGAATTTGACTTCCTAATAAAAACATCATGGCACATCTAAAATCTGTGCCTTTGTGCATTCCTGGGAAATCCTTCACTAACTAAGTGCATTTTGCTCCCCAAATCCTAGTGAGCCCCAAATAAAGCAAAAGTGTATTTCTCTTTAACATTAACAATGATCACCACTCAATGAAGAAATACACAAAACATTTATTGCGTGATGATAAATCTCAAACCATTCACTTGGATTTTTTTAACTTGAAGGAAAAATCCATGCGATTTTAGAGTTCAGTACAGCAATCTAATCAGAAGTATCCAGTTGGCACTCATGTCTTCAGCTGTTCTGCAGACACACTGTGAGTCAGTATTACCTGAAATATCTGAATTCAAGCTTTTTAATATATGTGCTACTAATCTTTAAAATAAGAACTGAGTTACTCATCATACGAGTGTGACCTTTTCATCTGTATGTAAATAAAGCTTCGCCAGTAAAGATGTCAAGTAGAATGGTTCATCAATACAGAGATGCATGTGAATGCCTATACAGGTATGTGGGGGAGAAATCAGGCTATTGCTTGAGCACTGGGCAGTTACTCAATTTGTGTGTGCAATTTTCGAAGCAATTCAGATGCAGGAATAGTGGGCTTCATTTAAAGCTACTGAAGTCAGCCTGCGCCCTTGCTTTGGATCAGGCCTTTCTGAGCAGTGGTATAGAAGATTTGCACCCAGCTTTGCCAATTTTTCTTCATCTTGTCAAACTTCACCCCCTCCTATTTCAGTACTGGCTTCCTGGGAACCCACTGTCCATCCTAATGAATTGTGCCCAGTCATGTGGGGATTCTTGCTGCAGTGTGAATATGGAATACCTAGGCAAAGTAGGGTTTATGCCTTGTAATGAAACTTGTTTTGGCTGAGACAAGATGCCTGATTCTCTATTTCCCTCTGCTGTGTTACTGCAAAATGGGTAAATACTACATTGTATTCACTGCATGGCTACGTAAGGTGCATGGCCGCAGAGAATCTTTTTGTTTATTGTTGACGCACTCTGCCCTTAAATGATGATAGATATTGGTATTTATCACATGGAAATAGCGCATATATTATAGAAAGCTGCAGCATACAGTGGAGATGATCTAAAGTATGTGACAGGACATGGAGCTTGGAGACATGGTTAATAGGGAGGAAGGACATTATTATTGAGGCACCCTGATCCTCTTAGTATTGGCCCACAGCTTGGGAGCCAGTTGCCCTTCTAGATTTGGGTCCTCTCTTTGGCAGTATGATCTGCCTTTCTCCCTAAGCAGTTTACGTTTTTTCAGCCAGGCAGTAATATATAGCAGAGCTTTTCTTCATTGAAATCCATTCAGTATTACAAAGAGTTCTGTCATGCCTATTAATTGAGTTGATTCAATCGTTCAGCAGGATAGCAATGATCTAAAACACAGAGTTATGACCAAACTGGTGTTAGCACTTCTCTATTCCCAGTGGCAACAAGGAGCCTGCAGTCGCCTTACTACTGCCAGCTGTATCTTTAACTTAGGGGTTTGAGCCATTCTCTTCTACAGCTTGAAAAGTAACAGATTCACTGTGGTCCTTATAAAAATAAAATAATCAATTTTTAGGCGTATCATGGAGCCAGCAAAAGGCAATATCCACAACAGAAGAGGCCTGAATGTTTTAGAACAAACATTTCTTTGAAGAGATATTTTAAAAGCAATTGATGAGGTCAAAGGAGCTCTAGGAAGGGAAGATATGGTGCAATGAAAAAACTGGGAGAGATCTGAAATAGAAACCAGTTCTTTTTAAAGCAAAGAGGGTTGTTTTTTTTAATGTTGATTAATTACTTAGCACCAAAAATCGGACATTAATGGAGCAAAGTCCATTGAGGAAATGAACTCACTGGCAATCACTGATACAAAGCAAAAGTTTAGTGTAATGGCCAAAGGAGCCAACTTCCTTTTAACTGTTCAAAATTCCATGTGTGTGGAGTCAGGAGTGGGGAACAGTGTTGGACTGATGGCCTTTGAGATTAAAGGTCTCTCTTTGTCCCTAATACATGCATAGCACCTGAACCAGCTGTGCAAGATCAAATTCTTTAGTAAACAGAATGCAGTATTTTCCATTTGCGTTCATATGTTTCAATATGAAATATGTTCTGGTCTCAGTGGGTGATGGTTAAGTGTAGGTTGTCATCAAGACAAATAGGAGTAGGAAGGCAATAGGAAGAAAAGACTTGCACACTCAGATGCAAATCTTCCCTAAAAGCGTATGCACAAATTCTGTGCAAATGATAATTTATTTCAATTTTTTCTATGAAAGACCTTTCCATGTTGTATAGAAGCCCAACATGAGAGTAAAACTGATAAACAATTACTGGTAATAAATGAGCAAGTCTTAGTTGATCTAACTTGTCATATTTTTATTCTTAATAGTCTAGATGATGAATTACCAAGCTTATGAAAATTAAGTGAAATATTTCTCAAGTGGTTGGCTGCTAAGTTTCTTCATGGCAAAATACCTTCCCTAATTTGGCTGTTGGTGAATGAAATCTGTTTTTAGGTTCTTCAGAAAATCAGCTGATACTAGGAAGGGTTGCAGTGTAAATGGCTCATCAATTAGCAGTGTAAATAGCAACAGAAACAGCTTTTGAGCATTTCCTTGAACAATGACTAAGCTAGGCCCAGAATCCTTGGTGGGCAGCCTTTTATACCCTGCAAAGCATGGGGCTGCATGTTACATCTGCTGTGCTTCACAAGGCCAGTGTCCAAGCCAGTGCCCTGAGTCCCATCCTGAGCCACAGCAGTGCAGGGTCAGAGAGCCTATGACTGCCCTGAGCTCCCCCAGTGGCATAGCGATAGGGGGCAGGGGGGAGTACAGCCCCCCCGGGCACAGACTGCAGGGGGGCACCAGGTGGGGGGGAGGGCTGCAAGGCATAGGGTACTGTGGGGTGCCCAGGGGAACAAATGTGGGCTTGGCCCCTGGGCACTGGACACCCTCGCTATACCACTGAGCTCCCCCCTCAGGTAGGGCTGGCAGGGGTGAGCTCTTTTAAATCTCCTGCTCTGTAGCACATGCCGAGGCATGTGATGCAGAGCAGGAGAGGGGGAGGGAAATATGAATCCTTCCTCTCATGGAGGGGAAGGAGGGACAGTGGCTAGCAACTGGCCCCAGCCCCGGGTCAGGGCTGGTGGCATCTGGCCCTGGCCCAGGACCTGGGGCTGGTCGCAGCATCTGGTCCCGGACCAGGACCCGGGCCACTGGCAGTGACAGAAGCTCGCCCTGCGCCCCGTGGTAGGATCCAGCCCAGGCCTGGTGTGCCCTGAATGTTGTTTTGGGCAGTGATGTCCCTGGGTGGAACGTTGATCCTGCTGGTCAGCCAGGAGAGGTCAACCATATACTGCAACGAGGGCTCCATCACAGCCTTCTAGTGGAAGATGTCTGAACCGCCCCTCTTCTCCGCCCCTGCAAAGACGCTCACTTTGTGAGGGTGCTCTGAAGGCCCATAGAGCAGGACTAGCAATTGTTTTTTCCTTGCCAGGAAGAATTTCTGCCTCTGGGATTCCTGTCCTGCTGGTGTAGCCCATATGCCTGAAAAGGCTATCTCTGAGAGACCTGCTGAGGGTGGGTTACTGTTGTTGGGCAGATTAGCGACCCACAACTGGAAACTTCCAGAAGCAGGGAGTGGTAGCAATTTGAGCATGCTCCACAGTGTACCCTGCTGGTGTGATGTGATGTTGTCAGTCAGATGACTGGAGAGCAGCAGCCTGAGCAGACAGCAGGCAGGAGCTGCCTTGAGGGGAGACCATGTGCTCAGTGTTCTGGAGAGGAGCTGAGCCAGGAGTGAACAAGATGTTTTCTCCATATAAAGGAGTCATTTGCGACAGACCTTGCAGACATGCATGTGGGACTGAGGGCTGGTTGCAGAGGAGAAGAGAAAGCCTGCATGGAATGCTACAGAGGATCCCAGCAAAGAAAGAAGAGGACAGCTATTTCTTGCCACTCAAGCTTCCACACTGGAACAGAGACTGTAGCTGAGAGTTGGGTGAACTCTACACAGACTTTGGGACTCTTGGGTATCTTTCATGCAAGGGATTGTTCTTGGTTAATTGTAGTTTGTTTTCTTAGGATAAGGTTCATTTAGTTAGTAGTTAATAAAGTTAATTGTTATGTTTGTTTTTAGTAGTATTTTAATGTGTGAGTGTAGCTCTGAGCAAGCTTCGCCGTGAGTCCTGTACAGACTGGATCCTGGGTCTCCAGCTGCTTTCTCCACAGGGATTGGGATTGATTTCTGTGGGGCACTGGAGAAGGGCAACTGAATGAATTTTGGCCCACCCAAAGGTTACACTGGCTCATGCCCATTAATGTGTGAGTGTGCGTTATCATCAAGGAGCTTCTAACTCAAAATGAAGAGTAGCTCAAGAAGTGCATTAAGTCCTGTTACACTTCTCGCTTTCTTAAATGTTGGAATAAGATAGGATTAAATGAAGTGATATTATTCACTGTTTTGACAGTTGTATGTATAATAGCATAGGAAGTCCAGTCATAATCGAATTCCTATTGTGGTAGGCAGTGCACAAACCTATATGTCCCTAAGGACTTACGGTCTAAAAACACATGGGTCACATGAATGGTGGGAGGAGAGGGATACAGCCAATGGGAGTGTTCAAGGTTGGATTCGCTATCTATGGTACAGGCAAAGCATTGCTAGGGTGACCAGATGTCCTGATTGTGTAGGGATAGTCCTGATATTCAGGGCCGTCCTTGGGGAGGGGGGCAAACGGGGCGATCGCCCCTGGCCACGCGGTTACATAGGCCCCGCGCTGTCCCACTCCTACTGGGGCAGTGAGGGGCCCGCGCCGTGGCCCCATGGCCATGCTTCGCCCCAGTCCCAGCTGCCTTCAGCAGTGGGCCGATGGCAGCGAGGTGAGAGCGCTTTGCTTGGCCCCTGGGCCGGCCCTCCCCACCCCCAGGTTGGAGCAGCTGGCCAGCCCAGACGCGAGGCAAGCGGGTACGCGGGCCAGGCCAGGCAGCAGCCGGCACACAGCAGGCCTGCTCTGGGCCGGCCTGGCCTGCCCCAGCCCCACACAAGGTTCCTGGCTACGGCCGGGGCGGGGCCAGCCCCTGCCGGCAGAGTAGCCTAGGCCAGGGCTGGCTCCTGGCAATGGCTGAGCCCCGGCGGCAGCCTGGGGTCCTGGCTGGGGCCAGTTCCCAGTCCCCAGGGGCCACAGGGGTCCCTGGGGGGCGGAGCGGGCCGGCCCACCACGGTCCCCTCCAGCATGGGGGTGGGGGTCCCGCCTCGGCCGATTGGCCCTGGGCCCCACTCCCCCCATGGGACGGCCCTGCTGATATTTGGGGCTTTTTCTTATGCAGACTATTACCGTCCCACACCCTGTCTCGATTTTTCACACTTGCTATATAGTCAACTTAAGTAAATCGTCCATACGGTTGTGCAGCTATCATGCTCTTTGTATTCATTTTGCTATAAGAAGTTCATGAGCATACACATACCTAGACACCTGCAAAAGAGATGTGTATTAAAATCATGTAATGGCTGAGCAGGCATGGTTATGATTTGAGCTGCCATAAGCTGTTTTCCAGAGATTCATACTTTGGTAAATAAGCTCCTCTAGGCCAGTCTTGGAAAAGCTCACAAACTTGCTTTCATCTTCCCATAAGATTTTGGATGAAAAGCAAGTATAAAAACTACTAATAGTTGTATTTTGTTATTTGGCTGCATTATCTGAAAGTGAGATCAGTTATCAACAGAGTGAGAGAGAATGTGTGTGTGCAGAGAAATAAAGGCACATTTAAGCTGTTAGGGCTTTTTTATTGGGGGAATTCTCCATTGGTTTTAGACAAGATCTCTCCATATTCATAAGTTTGGCAATTGGGGTTTTTTGTTCTTTTTGAGTGAATTTGGGTCACTGGGTACTTGGGGTCTGTTTCTTTGTTTAAACTCTGTCATTTCTAATTAAAGAAAACTGCTGGAATTTCTTGGCCCAAAATCTGCTCAGCTTTTCTAAATCCATATTATTCTTCATATATGTTTTCCTCTCAAAACTGAGGTTTTTTCAATTATGAAAAATCCCTTGACAGTGTCCTTTTAAAACAAATGAATAATTATAGCTTATTTGAAAAACAACAGCGCAGCCTGGAGCTCCCAGCCAAGATCAGGCCCCCTGATGCTAGCCACTCTACAATCCTACAGTCTACATTTTTTTCTTCATGAATAAATGCCACATCCTGGACTGATCCTGATGGTGGAATTATGAAAAATTGAAATATTTGATTAAACCATGATGAAAGCCTGACGGGGAAGAGAATTTTCACAGCTTTAGTTTCTTTCAGTACAGAAGTACATATTTTCTCCAATATTAAAGACTTAAAATTAATTAATCATGACTAATGAATAAGTTAATAAGTTAATATCCTTAAATTTCTATCACATTAGATATCATACCTTTTAATATTTCTAAGATGGAAGGTAGGAGTAAGTTCCTCCAACTTTAATGTTCCAGAGCCTAAACCTATTCTACACCTAGTTGCCGTCTGAGGTATTAAGAGGTACAATATGCATCTATTATGTTATCTCTTTCGTATTCCTATTAGCTCTAATGATGTACAATATTAACCATTTGAGTGCCATTGTGGTATTCATATTACTATTAGGAATATATGGAACTGAGGATTATTGAAAACAAAAAGATAATCTACCTTCAACAGTTTTAAGAAATATTGTGGATATATATTCAATGCAGAGTACTGGGGCCAAGAAAGAAAGTCTTTTAAATCAGAAGTCTGCTGCTCTCACAGACCTGTTTATTTGACATGTTGCATGAATATTATTAAAGAGTCTCCGTTATTTTAAGAAAAATGTTTGGACCTGGAAAACTGAAAAATCTATTCATTGTGTGAATAATTTGTTGCAATAAGGCACTGGGGGTGGCATGTATTCCTTCTTGATGCTCATTCCTCTCAGAAGCGTGTTTGAGGCCTTTTTACATTCATATATCTATTTTTGCATGTTGCATTCTTTCAGAAGTCCCATTCCTTTAACAGACAATTATGTAAGTGGTCTTGTCTGTATCACTATTTGCTTACTTTAATATGAGTCTTTTCTGCTTTTTGAAGGCATACATTGAATTGGATAAAATAAGACTTTTGTCAAAACTGTGAATTTGGACCGGGGATAAAGAAAAACCTGAATATAAAAATACCTTCTAATCATGTGATCAATGCAAAACATAACTAATTCACCATGGATTATCTCTTTAGCTCATCAGACAGATGACATTAGGACAGGCAGCATTACAGACAGACACAGGAAGCAACTTATTTTAGCATTTTCTGCAGACTCTTAAAACGTCTAGGCCTGTTTGGGTAGAAAAGAGGGAAACAAGGATAGTCTAGATTATGCCACAGATTCCTGTGATTCTGCCTGTAGTTATGGTCTTCCTGCCCTTATGTCAGATTTATCATCAAATTATCTATGATTTGAATGACAAGTTCCACAGATTGTCTAGATGCCCAGTTCTTATCAGTGTAGATATAGAAATATCTTTAGGAATTACTGAAATATAGGTTTGTAACATTGCTTTGTTTAACTTGCGTATTCTAAGGTGCAGTAACATCAATCACCAAATATTTTCTTCACCAACCTAAGCTTGCCATCATGACACTAGCCTTTTTTCTCAAAAATTTCCCCCTAGTCACTACCACATATACAATTCCAACAGTGGCAGCCATGGTGGGAATGCTAGTGTAAACAAGGCACTTCTGCTAGCCAACGTTTGAACCGCTGTATTATGTGGACTTACTCTGAGAGGATGTAAATGCCACAGTAGTTCCCTGTGTATGCTGCTGTTCCCTCCATTTCTACCAGAGGTGGAGCTACATTGGTAGCAAAAACAGTGGGATATTTAGCATAAAAAGAATAAAGTTAACATAGACAAATAAATCAGGTGACCTCACTGCATACACTTAGCAAGTACTATAAAGAAAAATTTAAAGAAAAAAGATGAGGCCTTTTTTCTTCATTTTGAGTTATTTGTGCCCCTCGAATTTTATACCTGCACCAGTAAATAGATTAATTATGTGCATATGCTGATATTTAGGTGTGCAAGTAGGCTTACAGAAAATTTCCTGGCAAATTCTCAGTAGGCATTCAAAAATGTCCAATTTGGGGTGCATGTTGTGGGATTCCATGGAACACAACTGCCCCTAAAAGGTTCTGTATGATGTTCACTGTCTCATTCATATAAAACATTAAAAAGAATAACAATATTTTGAGGATGTCTTCTACATGTAAATGCATGTGTTTATATACATGCTACAACATGTACATACATACTGTGCATACATATCTGTTTTCTAAAGGTCACCCAAGGTATCAATCAGCTGAATTAGTACAATAAAACCCGCCTTTTAATGAAACAAAAGTGAGATGAGAAAATAAAAGGTAACCTCATTTTAAATGTTTATAGAAGATAAAGGTTTAACCACAAGTCTTTCATCAAATGGAAGACAGTGGAAAAAAAGTTTAGAAAATGCCCTTTGGCTGCTCTTTACTGTGTGGTGAAACCTCACAGTATCTCACCTCATATACTACATGGGCCCTAAAGGCAGCTGGAAATGTTTAGAAATATGTCTATTTTGGTATGAGGCTGCCTCTCTATCTGTTATATCCAACAATGTTTCAGGGAAGGGAGATATTTGGTTAAATGAAAAGCCCAGACTAATGTGTGAGATGGTAAATGGTGCTCGAGGGTATACAGCAGCCTAAACGGTGCCCTCTGTTAAAAGAATCAGCCACCTGACTGCTCATTAGTTAGCAGTAAATAATGAGAAATAGCTTGAGGCAGGAGCCCAGGAGTGCAGATGTCCCAAAATATTCACCCATTTTGTGGTGTAATGAGATCTGTAGTGTCATAAGGTAAAATACACTTAATCTCTCTTATGAGTGAAATAAAGCATTTTACCATCTTTACAGAGTCTAGTAATTTTGAATAATCTTTTCAGTGAGAATATCAAAAACATAAATGCATGAGGACAATGAGATCAGTCAATAATTACACACTTTTTCTCTTCCAGTAACATTCTGTACTCTTAAGGCATTTAAGAACAGATGCCAGCCTCCAAAGCTACTCCACAGACTCTAACCACCCCAGAAAGTTTGGAGGGGTGCTGCATTTTTAAATCTTTCCATATTTGAATTTTGCAGCTGGCCTCTAGCAGAACTGAAGCAAAACCCCAAATCTGAACTATCGTGAACTGTAGGGATGCTTATGGAAAGGTGCTATTGAATTTAGTAGGGACAAAGACAGTATAGAATTATATTGGAATTATTCTAAGCACCTATAAAATTTAATGCAGAACTATATAATTTCTATAGTTCTTTTTTTATCTATCCTAGAAAATTCTATGGCAGAGAGATAATTCTCTATTCAGTTTGTTAGGATGGATATACTGTTAGCTCGGTCATCAACTGTAGTCACTCAGCATTGTGGATATTTTCCAAAAGCGTCTCAATCACTTAAATACCTAAATCCCATTGACTTTCAGTGACACTTAGGCTTCTAAATGCCTAAGTCAGTTTTGATAATGGGACTTAGGCTACTAAGTCACTTGAGTGCTTTTGAAATTTTCACCCTTTGTCTTAGTCTTTAAGATAGAATTTTTTTTAATCTCTTTTTGAGGGTATCTGTATAATTCCCAAATGGACTGAAACCACAAGATTGGTTTAAAGATTTACTAACAATCAAAAGGCAAAGTCAGACTTAACACAAAAGAAATAGATTGCGCTACATATCTAGTGTAAACCTTTGCAAAGGCCAACATTTACAGAGAATATGTTTCCTGAGACCTCATCCTGTCTCTTTTAGCTTGTCACTTTCTCCCTGACCCTGTGGCAGGGCAGTGCAGCTCAAATCCAGCCTTCAGTTTGTAGGTAGGTTTCATTCTTTTCTGGTATCAGATGTCTCATGTCATTCTCTCTACTCAGCTTACATCACTGTTATACTTTGGATTACTTTGATGTGCCTGGCTTAGTTTCATACTAGACATCTCCCACAAAGGTGTGTATCCAGGTGTCTCTGTTCTAGCTGGTCTCTCATGCCACAGCCATTGTATGTTTTTCGAAGTCATTCACTACTGGAATTGCTGCCCTTGGGTAAACAGGCTTAGGTTCCTGGTTTTGTTTCGGTTTTTTTTTTGGTCAGTACCCCATTTGCAAAGTACCTCCTCTCCTCCTTGACCTTTTGGCCCTTTGTTCTAGCCTATTGAAAAGCAAAGCATAGACAATTGTCTTAGCTGAAGACGTTGCTGTGAGGCTAGTTCTCCTTCTGCCTTCTTATGTTCCTTCTCCATAGCAAAAATAAGTTGTTGAGAAATTAAAGCTGAGCTGTCACTGCCTGAAGAAACCTGTAGAATGGTTATTATTTTCTATTCAACTGTATTTTTTCCATAAACGGGATCAGAATTTGGATCTAGATATAGGCCCAAGTTTGTTCTTGTACTGTGGTCCCTTTATACCCCTGTTGGCAATCTCAGCACAGGTGCAAAAGAGAGGAAAACATTTTCAAACACAACAGCCATCATTTAGTTTAACTGATTTTCAGAGGTGCTTTGTAGTTTCAGGTTCTCCCATTGGCTTCAGTGAGAGTTGGCAGTATCTCTGAAATTAATGAGATAACAGGTGCTGCACCTGTATCATCTTCTCACCTCTGTGTTAGATCCCAAAAGGGTCAGTCCCCCTTTGTTCTTTTCTACCAATCTCCTATCTAGGCTACTTATATGGCCTCTGTCACTATAGTATCTGAGCCCTTCAGAATCTTTACTGTATTTAGCCTCACAACACCTCTGTGAGACATGGAGGCACAGTGATCTTCATTTTACCGATGGGAGCATTGACAGACTAAGTAACTTACCCATGGTTACAAAGACGCCTGAAGCAGAACAGAGAATTGAACCTGGGTCTCCTGAATCCCAGGCTTGTGCCCTAACTACTGGATAATCCTGCCTCTTTTGGTGCTGATATAGAGATTATATTCAGGTGCCTTCATATAGATTCCTGTGGACCATGTGTTGTTGGAAGGTTTTGCTCAAGAGTGGGCGTGGAGACTGAAACTTCCTCCCAATCCAACAGGCTGCTACTTCAGGCCAGGGCTGACCACATATTGGCAGGACCTTGCTGGGAAGGTTGTTGGACTGACTGCCCCACTACACTCATTACATGGATATACAGAAAACTTCATTTTCCAGGGAGGGAGAGAGAGAGACACACACACGAATAAAGGAATGTAACTGGATAGAGAAATGGGAAATCAACCTCAGTAAACTCTCCATAAAATGAAAAATCCACAAACTAAAGACAAGTACATCATGAAAGCTATAAATTCCAGCAAACTGATTGTCAAAGATAATAAAAACCATACTATATTATATATCAATTTCAAAAAATAGCACTACCCTACCTTGAGCTCTAAAGGTTTAAGATTAGCCTGTCATACCATGTATATCTGAGGTACAAATAAAGAAAGTAAGAGGATAAAATATGGTTAGTGTCATAACTAATAATCTGGTACCTCGAATTGTATCCAGAAACAAGCTGGGAGTGTGAAGCACTTTTATGGTGTGAACACATCACCATGGTCCAGTTAAGAGTTGAAGTCTCACTTTGTGTTCGATGAAGCTTCTGAGAGGTCTTGAAGGATAACCCAAGAGAAGCATATTTCAGTTGTTTGTCTGGAGGTGATAAAGGCACAGATGACTGCGAGGTCTGCATCAGCTAGAAAAGGTAATGCCTTGTCCAAGATGATAAAAGTTCATCAACAGGGAATCTAAGAGTTTCTGTGGATCTAGCAACACCCTGAGTTTGTTGTTAGATGTTCTCCATCCTCCAGCTAATTATTTTTAAATGCCTGATTACATACAGAATTTATGATCACATTTCTGTGGCATGGGCTGCTCCTGCAACATTGAGGGACTGAGAGAAAATGGATGTCTGTGGGCTTCCATGTTGCTGCAGTGGCATTCATAGAGTCCATTCTTTCATGTTTTTCCCCCAGGAAATGTTCCTTTTGAAGTTAGTGGGAGCTTTGCCTCAGTAAGGTCTATACAATGGGGTACACTATTTTATGTTCACAGTATATACAGAAAGAAATAACATAGATACTCTTGCTGGAAGGTCGCAAGAGACCCCCCTACTATATTTGTTAGAATTCAGAATCATAACACACAAGAGCCACAAAACAGAGACAGAGAAAACAGGCTGCTCTTTAAGGCAGTGAGGGACAACTCATCTCATCATATTTTTAGCTGGCTCTTTCTCTAGAATGACTTGCATGCTTTGCTACAGAACCATCTTCTCTTCAAGAAGGACCTATAGACCTTCACCACTTTAGCTCTTAAATCAACAGCTTGCAATTCCAGCACAGTCCTCAATACATCGAACTGAGACACTTAGGCTATGTCTACACTGGCAAGTTAGTTAGAATTAAGGAAGCTTAATTCAAACTAACTTAAACCTTGGCCACACTAGGCTTTCATTAGTTCGAATTAAGGGCTTTCTGAATTTGAACTAATAAATTTGATTATACCTTTTGAACTAACGCTTAATTCGAACTACTTAGTTCAAATTAAGTCAATGTGGTCATGTTAGTTCAAACTAACTACTTAGTTCGAACTAACTGGCACATTGAACTTAATGCAACTGAGTTCGAACTAAAATTCCAGTGGGGACATGCTAATTGGAATTAAGTTAATTTGAACTAACTAAAATTAGTTCGAATTAGTTAGTTTGAATTAACTAATTCGAACTAACTTTGGTAAGTGTTGACATAGCCTAATTAGTGTTTCCTGTGAGCCATGGAAATTGATGGTGCCCAGCACCTACCAGGGGCAGATCTGTAGTTTGGAACAGACATCAGTGTCTTATAAATGTTGATTAACACTTAAAATGTCATCGATCAGTTAAATGTCAGTAGACAGTTTTTAGGCCAAGAGAATCTTTATTTTCATCTCCAAAATTAACATGCAAACACAGTAGCCCAAAAGCTAACTAGAAACATGGTCTGTAATCAACCAGTGTGCAATTGTTTCCATTTGCAATTTAAAATGACCAGACTGAGATTGCCAGTACCTAGGCCAGAAGCTAGTTTCTTCTTTATTTAATATATACCCAGGGCCAGTTGCCCAGGGTGCCTTCCTGTTTTTATTATTAATATGATATAGGCCTATGGTTTCCAGTATCATATATCTGGAATTTCTTTTCTCAGATCCCATGCAACTGAACATAATCCTTCAGTGGGAAAGCTGTTTAAAAGTTATGGCATCAAGCTTTCTGTTTGGAGCAATTTAACTTGAAATAAGGAATGCATGATGTCATGACCTACAGCATTGTTCCTGAGCCAGTATGTCTACATTATGAAGGACACTTCTGGCATCGCCAGCATATTAATTATGCCTAATAATGAAGCCAGTGACTAAATTCATAATGACAAAAAAGATACAGATGTACAACAAGAAGGCCATGAGAAACAGTAGAATCACTCTGCTGAAGATGTTGGGGAACTTTCTCTGAACATAATCTGCACAAACTCACTGAGGGTCAGATCCTGGTTCTTCTAAAGTCAGTGGTTGTTTTGTTCACTGGATGCATGGGAACTAGGATTTGGCACTACAAGATGAGGTTCACTGGGATTGAAATTAGCACAATTCAATGCAAACGAAAGCATTGGGAGTGGACTTAGTGTTCACATCAGTATAAATGGCATTCATTCTAAATTCACTACAGGAAGGTTCCAATGTACATAAACCAGACCCCTCTGAGTAAATTCCCAAATAATTAATTGAAAATATCAGACAGACTTCATTCACCTACGGTCTCTGTTGCACAATATTTCCTTCTGTCAGTAACTTTTTGCCAAAGCCCTTCAGGTGAAGATAGACTTCAGAAGCATCCTGAAGTTGCTTGAAATCTGATATTTCCTTTCTGGCAGGATTAGAGTCATATTGTCAATATCATGTCAATGTGAAATGGAAACAGCCGTGTTTACAAAATTAACAAATGGACTTCAGTTTAAACACTGGGCAATTTGTGAGTCAGAATTTTTTCTGAGCATTGACCAGTCTCAAGAGATTACTTGCAGGTGAACATTCTGTTATTCTTTCTGGATTGATTTACTTTAACTTCATGTCATTTTAAATTGCTTTTCTTGAGAAAATATGCTTGCAAGATCATCTTGTTAGCTTCCTAGGAGTGCTGTGTGTGTTAACCGTTTCCCTATGCTTTTTCACTATTTTTAGATCATGTTTAAAGATTTTTTTGCCCTAAAATTAATTATTTCTGTTGAAAACATAAAATTATACTTTATATACAGTATGTGTCACATGTAATTATGTTCTGCATGTGCCCTAATGAACCAGTGCCCAGTCTGAAGCTCATGTTATCATAACAGTCTAATTAAACATTTTACTTACAAAACAAATCCTTGATCCTGCTCAGACTTACTCACCTGCTTAGCTTTATGCACTATGGCTATGTCTACACTAGAAAAGTTAAGTCAACTTTGTTAAGTCGACTTTAAGTTGACCTTATTAAAGTCGACTTAACAAAGTGGACTAAATTGACTTAGATTTCAGTTGATTTAGTCCACTTTAAGTCGACTTAACCACCCTTAAGTCGACTTAATAATGTCGACTTAACGGTTACTCCATGTCCACACCATCCTTAAATCGACTTAAGGAGTTGACTTAAAGGTTAAGTCGACTTAATGAGTGGTAGTAACAAAGTCGACTTAAGGGTTAAGTTGACTTAATGAGTGGTAGCAACAAAGTTGACTTAAGCTTTCATTAAGTCGACTTAAGGGATTTCTTAAATCCACTTAATGAAAGCCTAGTGTGGACATGGCTTAATTTAAGTAGACTTAAACCTCGACTTAAATTGCCAGTGTAGACATAGCCATTGAGAAGTTCCTTTGACTTCAAGTGGGACTATTCACGGCAAGTAACATTAAACAAATGTAAATCTTTACAGTATTGAAGCCTAAAACATTAAATATAAAACTGAAAATCAGGGAGGAAAGAAATCAAGGACTGTTGCTAGGAGAAAACTTTTTGTAGTCACACGAGGCTTGGTTGTGGAGGCTTTTTGTACGTCCCCACATGTCTGCTCAAGGACCTCTCATCATCTGGCCTTTAGTCTCCATTCCTGCAAAGAGCACAACGTAGGTATGTCTGGGCACTTGCACATACTCTATTTCAGTCAGTGCAGGCTCCATTTGGGTACGGGGTCTTTGGCAGCAGTGTTTATCAGCACCATTCATTTGTATTAATAAGACAGACAACATAATGTTTTTAATAAACCAGGCTATACTTGGAAAGCTGAGATACGTTGCTTGTTTCAACAAGCAGCAAATAATGAAGCCGAAGGAGAAGTCATTAGATATCCAGAACTGAAGTAAATTGTTTTTACTTTTCATTCAGAGAGCACTTGAAAGCTAATGAGACTCCCTGCAACTATGTTAAAATGTCTTGTTTGATTAAAAAAAGTAATTTGCTTCCAAAATGTTTCTAAGAAAGAAGCTGTTTGAGGGTATTATTGTGGTCATGAAGCATTTGTCTCTTGTTTTCCCTTTAAGTCTGCATCCCAGGCACATCTATCAGCATCTAATATGTCTTCAGAATATCATGTAGTGTCTAGAAAACTGATCTAGCAGACACACTTGTCGTGTACACATATTTTGTTATTAAATGTGTTCAGGCATGAATTTTGGCAGGATTCCTTCACAGCTATCCTGAACTTTTCTTGACACCTTAGATGGCACGGAATATATCTGAGATGCAATGCTTGTTAAGCCCTTAAGGCTTTCATTATGAGCTTAAAAACTCCTTTTATAATTATTGTCCAGCAAACAATATGGCCTAATACTCACACCAAAACCCACAAATATATGCCGCAGGTGCTTCAGTTTATTTGGCCACTGTTTGACGATTCTACTTTTTAAAGCGCCAAAATTCTGTTCCGTTTTGTAAAGGTTCTTACGCCACCCTTATTTCAGTAATATCTCAGCAACGTGCATTAAGCCAAGTGATTAACATCTGTTTTGGTTCATGTGAGTTCCAGCTGTCTCATTAATGACAACACACAGATTGTGCATCAGTTCTGATGGGATGCATCAAGGATCACAAGTATGACGTTTGATATTGAAGTGTGTGTTATGCCAATTTGTTCAGAAGGCTTGTTCTCTTGACATGGAATTTGTGTTAATCCAATAGATAATTTGTGCATGTAACAGACTGAAACCCCTGCAAAGTGAGTGAGATGGGTAAACTGAGGCAGAAAGCTGCTTAGTGTGTTCTAAAAGGCCACACAGGAAATCAAGGCCAGAATTAAGAATAATACTCAAGAATCCTCTCTCCCAGCCCCCTGCTGTGATTAACTATCTTTGAAAGCTGGAAAATCACCTACAACACTTTGTTCTCTTATTCATGACAATTCTGAAGAAATCATAATATAATGCATGAATTTAGATCTAATTTATATTAACTAACAAAAATATAACAGTCAAAAAGAGATTAGAAACCAGAGCTATCCTTCCAAAGTGTTAGAAATTCCTGGTTACCCTCTTAATTTTTTTAAACAAGAAAGTCTTTGCTACCTCAGGCACTACAGCATAATCACTGATATTACCAAAAGCATGTTGCTAGTCTCATCCACGTTCCCTAAGTGCCATGCTTAAAGCTGAATGCCTTTCTAAAAGAGAGTTTTCTTTTTGTCTTCTGTAAACCAGAGTTTGTTAGCATAGCTGTATCAACTTCCATTCCCTGCCCATAGCCTCTTGGAGTGTATACAAATGGCAAAAGGTGATAAGAGATGCAGCTCCCCTTCAGGCTGTGAAGCAGAGATGTTTAATGATAGATTTACTATGCAGAAGATTATGCACTTCTGGAAATTGTATATAATCTTTAGGCTTGTTTTTAAATTGCAGTTAGAGAACACTGTTAATAATGAAAAATCCATGGTGTTTCCAGAGAAGAGGCCCAAACAAGCCCCCCTTTAGTTCTGGGAAAGTTCCAGTCCAGACTGTAAACTGGGGCTGATTTTATTTTTGTGCTTTGCATAGTCCTGAGTATATTGTTAGTGCTTTAAAACAAAATAAACAATAATAATCATCCACACTTTGCAACTGGCTTCAATCTCTCTCTCATGAGCTGCAACAAAATCCCAGACAAACCCAGACATGGGGAACAGTTCATATTTGGATCTAAATTTTACAACTTGGGCCTGTGTCTAGTATTATCCTGTTACCATAACAGAAGCTTGTTTATTGCTGCATTTTTTTCCAAACATTAATACTGATAACTCTTGATACAACTTGCTGAGGGCCATTCATCGCCAGTTGTTACCTTATTTAAAAACAGGCAAACTATATTCCTCCTTCTTAAGTTTACTTCTATCATATTACATGGAATGGCTTCTAACGCTAAAGATCATACATTACAAATATAAGAAAGCTAGGAAAGTTTGAAAGGTTATCGTAGTTTCTCTTGAAAGTTCCTGTGTACTGAAACCAATCAGAGACAGGCTGCCTGCTGCAAAGCATAGTGTGACAGCTTCACTCAACTTCTAGACTTGTCAACTCATTGGGCAACCTGACAGTTCTCAGGCAATAAAGTAAACAACGGATTTGGAGCGTCGAAGAAGGAATGTTTAAATTCTTTCGTAATATTTCTCCTATTCATAACATGTCACGGAGTCTATGAAATTATTACAGCAGGAAGTCTCAGCTTCTTAAGCACCTTGGGTGGCATCAGAATCATAAGCTAAGGTTTTGGAAGAAACCTATCAACTGACCTCCGTAAATTGATATCAAGGTCTGTTGCAGTCAGAGTCCATTTCTGATATGGTAGAAACACAGGTCATCACTTTTCAGGTGCTGTTTCATCTTGCAAGCTCTCGGTGCCAGACTCATTGAAAAGGGCAGCCCAATTTTACAGTGGTGGAAGAAGCTGAACTTCGGTGTGACATTTTGGTTTTGTGCCAACCACCACCAAAACCAATGACAATTAAGGACCATAGTTTCTAATAACTTCCCTAACTATGGCCACAAAATTTTCAGGTACATTTGTTGACGTTTACAAAATTTCCCATGAAGATTCAGTAACTTCAGTGGGAGCTGCTGAGTGTTCAGCACTTTTGAAAATGATTTTCAAAAGTGATTAATGGCTTAGGGTGCCTCAGTAGAGAGGTCCCATTTCAAACACCTTACTGGGCCTTGTTATGAGATGTTGTTAAGGACACAGCCTCTGATGATGAGACCTCTTTAAGAAAACTCATGTTGGGCACCCAAATATCACTAATTGTACTTCAGAAAATTTTGGCATAGGCTTAATCTGAGTTTTAAAAATCTTCAGCTAAGTAGTAACATTTTTTACTGGAGAAGGAATTGATAGCATCTACTCTGTATGTATAAATACATATGAGTATATAGCACACTAATTTTACCATAATTTTAGCCAATATACAACTTTTAAGTATCCATACAAAATCTACATGCATGGTTTGTACCCGGTATTCCTTGCATACCCACTGAAATTTAAGGATTTCTGCTCCGATTTAATACATCTAGAAGGGACCCCCTTTTTATTTGTGTGGCATGTACATGGTAATACATTACTTGTCATTATTTAAAATGACTAATGGTCTGTTAGCTTTTTAGGATGTAATTTAAAAGTCATTTATCTCAGTGAGAATAACTGAAAATATACTTCCTCTTGAGGTAATGCCGATTTAAAAAAAAATAAAAATAAATCCACTAATTGTTGATGTCCTGTGCTATTATGCTTGATTTGAAGCTATTTTCTAGCTACTCTAGTTCCTGCAATATTTGGCTGAAGCTAAATTATTCATGGATTTTGTTTCAAAACAAGCTACGTGCCCAGATTCGCAGTTGATGTAAATTGCTACAGCTCATCAGTAAAACTTTGAGGGGCAATTACCTTCTTTATCTGTATTTGCCTGTCTATGGCATATTTATCAATTTTGTTTTAAAAAGTTTGAGGTGTATTGGTAATATTTATTTAAGGTGAGCTTGATGTGTATGGGGGGGGAAGGAAGTAAGTATTCTTAGAAACATGTGAACAAAGCATTCGCATGTGATGTCCTCTTTTTCATGGTGCCCTTTGGTGGACATAGCTGATCGTAGTGGTGAAAATTGACCCCTGAGATATACTTAAGTTAGATATGCACAATCAAGTTAATATAGTGAATTTCCCCACAGTCACATTTGTGAGTGAAGATGTAACAAGTATAGAAATAGCATTAGTGCCAGCTGTCACTATGAAAACAGAATGGAAAAGAATTCTTGCTGATTTCCATATCTCCAAATTTGGAAAGGAAGAAGGGAACCTGATTGTTCTGTTTCTTTTTAAATATTTCAGATTAACTATGATTTTATGTTTGGACCTACCAGTTAGGTTGAAATGAATCAATGTGCAATAACTGATAAACAACAGATATCCAGCTATAATAGGCATTGAGTTGTGCATTACCATAGTAGAGTCATGCTAACATAAGATTTTCACACTGTGGAGAGATATTTTGAGTCTGCCTGGGATCTGAGACTTGTGGTTCTACAGCTTTATTTTTTTAAGACTGATAGTGTTTGGTTTAACTTTTTTAAATAAAAAACTTTGGAGAAAAGAAAATTTCTGCCTGAGACTGTCTGTTTCTTTTGGGATCCCTAAGAAGGATCCTCACAAGGGCTGTTTCATGACAATGTAATTAAGCAATAAGGCATGACAGCCAATCATTTCTGGGTTGTTATTGCATGCCTAAGGTGGCATTATAGGCAAGAGGGTGAAGGCTGAGTGGCTTTAATCACCCAGTAAGTGCAATAATCCCTTTGAAATGCACTTTCTGGAGAGACTTATTGAAATGGAATTCAGAAACAATATTAAAGAAAACAGAATGGTGCCTGTACTGAGCATGAATACTGACATGAGTGTAACGTCACTGATGTCCATTCAGAAAGCTCTAGTTATGTCAAGATTCCATAATTAAAAACACCTTCAAGGGCTGGTTTTAATAGGCAAAGTGTCTTCAGTGGTTTTGCTTGTGTTGTTTTCCATTAAATGCTTGTTCTTGTACATGTTTGAAAAAAATCATTTAGTTCCTTAGTTTAGCTGCCTATGATTGATAGATAGAACTGTTAATGGCAAACAATAATGCCACTCCATGTACCACCACTGATGACTTTTTCTACAATCCAGATCATTATTCAGAGATCAACAATTCTAGTCCACTCAAATATACTTTATCTTGTCTTGTGTTCCCTAATGGGATAGCTTTTCCAAAGACTGATGCCTTTATATGGTGTATGACGATCAATAAACTCACGACTCATTGTGGTTTTTATTTCTGTCTCAACCAGGGAATTGAACCATGGTCCTTGAGTAATAAGATATAGATGCCAGACTGCTGAACCACTTCATTGGCCTAGTAAAATATTTTAGTTGGTATTAAAAGAAAGGCATGAAATGCGGTTGTTTTTATATGAAATGGTTTATGGAGGGTTATAATTCTCAAAAACATAATTGTGTGACTTTTCTTTTAATGTTCTAAGCAGTTTTGTCCTAATATGCCACTTAAGGAGATAAAATCATTGCCAATGTAAATTTTGGTAACATGTTTTTCATATTTATAGGATTGAAAATATTAAATTTGTGGCCCCTTTATGTGTACTAATACATTAACATAATGTTCAAAATGTAAATAGCTGTGACAGAAAAAATATTTGCTAGGAGTCAAACTGTATTTGCCTTATACTTTATAGCAATAGTCTCTTTTCAGAATCCCCCCCGTCTCTGAATTTAGATGGGGTACCCAAATTGTACCATCTTGATGAAGAGCTTCATCTCCTGCTTGAGGACCCATTTGAGTGAATAAATACCATGAGTCCCTTTTTATTTAGATAATCAGTTTTACTGTCCCTGTTGGCAATTATGGTAATTATGGGCCAGATCATTAATTAATTTTGGTAATTATGGGCTAGATCATAGACCCCTTACTCACACTGGGGCACAGTACCTCACATGAGCATTCCCATTCATTTCCATTGAAATTATTGACTACAATAGGTCAAATGAGGAACTTGCTGCCTAAATTGAGCAAGGATTTCACATTACAAAATATATAATGCAATGCAAAGGCCAAACTATATTTCTGCACCATGACTTACAAACAACTGCATATTTTTTATCAGAAAAAGGGCAGATCAAAAATTAAATTTGAAAGGATGATTTATAAAAATTAGACATTAGTGTAAAAAGATAACAAAGGTAATACAAAATAACCCTCCTCTCCCCAAACTAGTGTGACTGTGGTATTGCTTTTAGTCTTCTTTTAAAAGAAAAAGTATCCTATTGCTAAACTGAGAACTTGCTCTTCTCTGAATATTTGATAAATTGGTCTTTTGTTTTTTATGCAGTCAGAAAAGCTCACTCTGAGGAAAGAGTTAAAAAAAATCCCCTAAAGTTTCCCAAGGGACAGGATAGTTCAGTCCTGAAAAAAGTCATTATTATGGTAGTAATAGGATAGGCCTTAAGTTTGTTCTTGAGTCTTATTTTCTTTACTGCAGGTAAAGAAAGTTTTTCTATACTGCTCCATGCAATTGTTCTTGAATGGAATGGTAAGCCGTGTAAGTCTTAATCATGAAGAAAAACATTCTTCCTGTAAAGGTAAGACCATGCCAAAATAAATACGCTCTGTAGCAAATGGTACAGATGGACAGTGCTTTAAATTGTGTCCCATTATTTATAAAATGGCCTTTTTGCAGTATATATTATCAGTGTAAGTGTGTCACTGAAACTGCTCACATACTGTAGGCTGCCTATGAATGCCTAAGTAAAATATAGAAATGAAAAATTAACATGTGGAAATAGCAAAGACTAATTTCTTAATGAAGATAATGTTACTGAAAATAATGGAAGTCGTTTATGCCTGAGACATGCATATGAAAATTGCATGGTCCAAAGATTAAAAGGTTTAAGTAGGAAATAATACTTTTCTTGTCATTGGTCTTCAGTGCCAGAATGAGTGCAACAGCTGGAAGGCATATGCATAGTGTTTACTGGAGCAATTCTTACACTTTCAGACAGAAGGAAATCCTGTGCAGGATTGGAAAGTGCAGAGAGTTGTCACTAGGGAATAGGCTGTCTGTGTGTCTCTGTGAAATAGAAGCTGTGTGGACCACAGACCCTGCAGTGGGTACTTCCTGCTCCACTTTCTATAGCAGTTCAAGATTTCTTTTTTCTTTTATTTATTTATTGATTTGATTTGGGGGGTGGGGGGAAAGGGTTGGGAGATGTCAAATCTAGCCATATTATCCACAGAAATGCTGATGAGGCTCAGGATTTACTTTGTATCAGACTTCAAAAATCACATTAATCCTGTTTTTTTGGCAAAAGGAGAATCTGGAACTTTTTCCTTCTCTCAGGTTGCATAGATTGATCTTTCCAAGCTAATAAGACATCTGATATTACTTGTTCTTTTTTTTTTTTTTTTTCCAACTGGGTAGGTTTCTAACTACTGCAAAATGTGTTTAGAATAGCAGCAGATCTATGCACATAAAAGTTGGTAACATGGGAAGCATTTTGATTGTTTGCTGGCGATACAGTGATGGTCGGTACTTAAATCTACTAATTAATAAGAAAACACATTCATTATCCTAATATGTTTTTAAAACCAAAATTAATGAAGTGTTTATGTGACAGATACGTGGGAGGGATTTCAAATATAATCACCATCAATCTGGCTACAGCCAAAATAAATTCTATGAAAAGTAAAACAAACTGTTGCACAGACAAAGTAGGCCTTAGGGGGCTCACACAATGATCTGTTTTCTTATTTAGCTGCTTATAATATTTTTGTTCATTTCTAGTCCAGATAGAATCTTAGTGTATATAACATTGCTGCTGAAGCTGAGAAGAATCAACACCCAAAGGGAGGAAAAAAGAGGTTGCATATTTACATTTTAATTTCAAATAAACAAACCATGCCCAAATACATTGATAAGCACGATGTAGCTGTAAAGGTTAGCATTAAATTTAATATTCTTAATGCCAAAATGATGACTTTCTTAGAGGAGAAATGTGAATATATTGGGGCTATGTGTTGTCAAAATTCCAAATGCAGTTGTCACTTCTAATAAAGCTCTGATTAGATCTAAACTTTTTTTGGGGAAACTACTATATTTGTTCTTTCGTTTATTGTGAAGAAATGTCAAATATAATCATATGCAAAATAGACTGTGAACATGAGGACCTAGGCCCTGATTCAAAAACTATGTATGTGTGTAAGACCCACTGAACTCAATGGCATTTAAGCACATACTTAAAGATAAGCACATGCTTAAGCGATCTCCGACGACTCCAAAGTCAGTGATTTCCAACAACACAAGCCCATTATCATATATCATAGAGTAGGAAGAATTAAGACTTGGCTAGTGCCCCTCCATTGAAAGTATGAAACCTTTTGGCCATCTTCTTGGAATCCTTCCACAAATATTTTGACTCTCATATCTTCTGTGGGACTGATCCTGCAGGAAAACACCCACTGACTTGAGTTGATTTTTTGCCTAAGCAAGAACTTTAGGATAGTCTCTGAGCACGTAATCATAATCCTTTAATCACCAGTCTGAATACTTTATATAGAGCTGCCAACTGTTTTACTTTTACACTGTTGCCCCAGCTTTATTTATTGGCATCCAGTTAGTACAGTGGGATCATGTGGCTGCCAATCAAATAGATGAAAATCTCTGGCATTGAAAATATATCCGAGGGTATCCATTTTTTAAAGGAAATTCACCCGTTCCTTCTATTTCATAGTTTCTCGATCAGATCTTGTGGTAACTTTTCAGTTAAATATGCTAGATTCTGACCCAAAAATAACAAAATTCAAATCCATGTACTGCCAAGTACCATAAGCTTTTAAAATGAATTCAAACAGTGTGATGATATTAGTAGGGAGGCTGATCCCTAGCATTGGTGCACAAAGCAAACCATGCAGTGGAAAATGAGAAGTACCAGGGGGAAGACAGAATCCCTATCAAAATTATCCATATGTAATTATAATAAATATGTTTCACTTTTATAGACACTTGCCTTGGAAGGTCTCAAAGATGCATTGCAGTGGCAGGGATTATTATCCTAACTGTAGATGTTGGAAATTGAGGTGTAGAGAAGTTAAGTGACTTGTCCCAGGTCACCCAGTAAATGTGTGGCAGAATTGGGAATATATCCCCAGTTCTTCCATCTTCCATTCTTCTGCTGTTATTACGAGGTAAATTTGCCTTCATAATATACAATGTGTGTATATGTTTACATATATGTGTGTGTGTGTGTGTGTGTGTGTGTGTGTAAATCAAATAAAGAAAATAATCTATGGTCAGCTAGTAAAAAAAGTTATAGTCTTTATAGTATGATTTATCAGAGGGTGATATTTCATGGCTCATATGTTATAATAATTAAATATATATTTATGAAGTGAGAAAACTAGGTCCAATGGCACAGTTTTAGCCAAAGAGTGGCACCATGCAAGTAAATTAAAGCCCGCTGTAATGACTGTATTGCAAGTAAAGAAAAGCTGGCTGTAATGAATGTATTCGGCACTGGTGAGGCCGCATGAGGAATACTGTGTCCAGTTTTGAGTTCCCCACTACAGAAAGGATGTGGACAAATTAGAAAGAGTCCAGCGGAGGGCAACGAAAATGATTAGGGGGCTGGAGCACAAGACTTACAAGGAGAGACTGAAGGAACTAGGCTTATTTAGTCTACAGAAGAGAAGACTGAGGGGAGATTTGATAGCAACCTTCAACTACTTGAAGGGGTGCTCCAAAGAAGAGGGAGGTAGGCTGTTCTCGATGGTAACAGAGGACAGAACAAGGAGCAATGGTTTCAAGTTACAGCTGGGGAGGTTGAGGTTGGATGTTAGGAAAAACTTTCTCATTAGGACGGTGTGAAGCATTGGAATGGGTTACTTAGGGAGGTGGTGGAATCTCCGTCTTCGGAGATATTTAAGGTCTGGATAGACAAAAACCCTGGATGGCATGATTTAGTGGGAGTGCTCCTGCTTTTAGCAGGGGGTTGGACTAGATGACCTGATGAGGTCCCTTCCAGCCCTGTGATTCTATGACTGGCTATTGTCTTCTGATATCATATTTACACCAATTATATTTGCCACTACAACTACCTTAAAATCGAGCTTGATGTCTAAAAAAGCCTAATAAAGATTTTCTTTTATATTTCATTTATTTATTATTTCAATTAACACTGTTAATTATTCAAGAGGTCAGTAATATTCATTATTCTATGTATTACATTAGCACTGAGTGGCCCTATTCAGGACCAGAATATGTTATGTGTATTTCTTCTTTAAATGCTAGGATATCCTTCAGTTATATTGTAACAAATCTGTGGCCCTTTCTGACACTGTTTTTGTGATTATGTGGCACTACATGAGTCTTGGGAGTTTTACTGTGGTAATGGGGAAAGAACTCGAATTCTGTTGCTCCAAAAGCGCTATCCTATCAGCTGAGCTAAAATAAACTCTCCATTTGCTGTTAGCAGTATAAAATCTATTGTACAGTGCCTTTTTTCCAAGAAAAAAGGAGCCGGTACTCATATCTACTTGGGCAGCGAAGCTGGCAGGAGCGGTGAGCTCCTTTCTCCTGCTGTTCCCACGCTCCAGCTGGGCAGCGGGGCCAGCAGGGGACAGGAGTGGCCCACTCCCGGGGGGGGAGTTAAGGGGTGTGCAGCAGGGGAACAGAGACCTATACTCATATCCAGCTGGGCAGCGGAGACGGCAGGAGTGGTGCACTCCTTTCTTCTGCTGTCCCCATCCCCCCAGCTGGGCAGTGGGGCTGGCCAGCAACACGAACGGTGTGCTCCTTTCCCCTGCTATCCCTGCCCCACAGCTGGGCAGCAGCACTGGTAGGGGACAGGAGTGGATGTGCTGTGGAAAAAAGGGGGCCGGTATGCAGTACTGGTGTAAACCGCCAGAAAAAAAAGCCCTGACTACTTTTACACACTAGTGATTTCTTTATAGTGTAATAAAATGGAGAACAGGAAAATGGTGAATAAAGCTATACATAGAGCTTAAGAAGGGATTTTTAAAAATGTTCAACACAGGCCTTAATCTGTTCCCACTGAACTCCATGGAAGTTTTACCATTGACTTTAATGGAAGTGTGTTTACCATTGGCTTCACTAGAAGCAGGCTTAGCACTGACCTTGGCTCTAACCTCTAGATGGGCAATGATAAATTAGTCATCTCGCGTTAGCCTAACTCAATAGAACAAACCACACAAGTGGAGTTTTTCATGAAGCTGTTGTCATGCGCTGCATCTGCACTGGCGCTATGGGTGAAGTGAAGTTTGACATAGTGCTGATTTCTTCAACCTTCTGTAATGTGGGTCTCCACTGTCAGAGCAGTACATGCAGAAAAAATGGAGCTATAATTCAACCTGCTACCACCACCCCTGTAAATGGCATAGCACTTAGGTTGAAATCTGCAATTCTAATTTAGGTCCATGTAACCAGAGAGTAGCTCTACCAGTTTTTCTTGTCCCCTTTACCATGACAACACAGCTACCTCCCTGCTTGCAGTCCTGGGAAGTTTTCAATGAATTCTTCTCTCTGCATGAAGCACTGTGCCTGTCTGTTGTGTCTGCAGCAGGGAAACAGCAAGGGAAAGATTTTCCTGCTTTCCTCCCGCCCCCTTTAGAGAAGAGGGGAGTGAGCCGAGGATGACTGCCTCCCCACAAGTCTCTGTGCCTACTACCCATAATGCAATGCATTTCAGGACAAGCAATTTGCCTTTGCCTTCTGTAATTCAGCAGCCTAAAACCAAATTACAACTCCACCCCCCAGTGTAGAAAAGCCCTTAATTTAATCAGAAGAGACATACAGATTGCTGGGTACTTATCCCATGGTTCAACTCACTGCACTGCTTGTATGCCTACTTTCGCAGGGCATTAATGGGACAATTTGTTTGTCCCCTCGTGGAGTTATAGGTAGAAATACTCTAGGCCTGGGAAGAGCCAAGCTGGCTCATTGCTACCTTTTTCTGCTGTAAGGTATGGATACTACTTATCAGAACAATTGGCACTGACAGCTCTGGTGTTTCTGCAGACAATGTCTCTTCGGCATGTTTCTGCTGAAATCGCCACCCACAGACAGTGGCCAGTGTTTCAGAGGAAGCTTTTTGTCTGAAGAAAGCCAAGCAGAAGGAGAAAAGACCAGCATTATGACATGTGGAGAATGCGACCCACTTGTTGACCTCTTTTATAGCAGATACTCCTTGTGCACTGCTTCTGGACTAGTACCACAAGTACAGAGCGATGGAACTAACTGTGATGGAAATGTGATGGCCCGCAGTGGGCCCAGAGCTTTTGTTTGAAAATTGCAATTTTCCTTGAGGCACATACCTACGCCCTTTGAGCACCAAGAGAGCCAGATGAGATAGAAGAAATAATAGTCTAAATGCATTTGTCTGTCATCTTAGGGAACTGGCAACTCTGGATTGATATAGGAACTGCCAGTAATTAATTTGGGATGGACAATTCCATGGTTGGCATTGTGGTCAGAGAGGTTTGTAAGGCAGTTTTTGCTCTACTGAAGCCCAGGCTGGTGAAATTGAAAAATATCCCTTAAATAAATTGCAGGGTTTAAATGGCTGGGTGTCCTGAATGGTGCAGGTGCTACAGATAGCATGCATGTATTCATCCTATACCTGCCATCTTAATCCACTAACAGGGAATGACACTGTCCTGTCATCATACAGGCCCTTGTGGACCTTTGTGGTAGATTCACCTACACAGGATGAACTGGGGCAGAGTATATGATGCCAGTGTTCAGGGACCTCACCATTTAAGTGCGGTGAGCTGGCACTTTATTCTCTTCTAGCAGGAATCATCAATGGAGTGCCCCCGCCACTGTGATTTTAGCTGAACCTCTCTACTCTCTATTGCCCTGGTGATGAAAGTTTGATTTTTCACCAACTACTCACTGATCAGCTACAGGATGGTGGTGAAATGTGCTTTTGGTCAACTAAAGGCAAGGTGATATTCCTTATGGACTCATTTGGATTTTACTGTGTCTAAGCCATCATACATGATAGAAGTACAAAATATATGAAGATAAGTGAAGATATTTTGGGGAAGAGTGGATCAAAGAAACCAAGACTTTGGAGTCTGCTTGTAGACAGCTTCCTTGTCAGTGGGGCAGAGTCCATTACAGCAAAGGTCACAGAGGATGCCTTGTGCAGCTATGGTCTCAGGCTGCAAGGGCTGGACTGATTGATTACAACTGGGCCATTGATTACAGGTACATTACAGATTGATGAGGTAAGAGGAGGCAGCCAATCTCAGTGCGTCTACACTTGTAAATTAAGTCAACTTGAGCTGCTGCTTAAGTCGACTTAAGGAAATTTTTAGTCGACTTTATTAAACCTACTTTAAAGTCGACTTTACTGGCTAAATTGACTTAAGCCAGTGTAGACGCAGATTAGCTCTAAGTCGACTTTAAGTTGACTTAAAGGGCCCCCAGGGCTCCCTCACTGACCTCCCTGCCAGGGTGGCTGGCACAGCCAGAGCCTGGCATGCCCACCCACAAGGCAGGACACAGCCCTGCCCACCCCGCTCCTATGCCCTGCCACTGTCCCTGTCCTGCTCAGCCCCCACTGTACCCTGGTACAATGGGGCAAATGCTAAGCCCCCTGGCACTTTGAAAGGGGTGCCCCCCCCGCCACCGTGGACCAGTCCCAGGTCCACCTAGCCCCTACAAGTCGACTTAAGCGTCCAGTATGGATGCTCTAACTCAATTTGGCAAGGTCTACTTTGTCGACCTAATTTTATAGTGTGGACATGCTAAGACGACTTAACAAAGTCGACTTATTTGGCTAAGTGTAGACATAGCCAATGAAACAGAACAGAATTGATGATTATTTCAAAGTTGTATTCCAGGCTGCTAGGTACTTACATGATGATGTACTGTTGGAAGTCCTACTGTGTGCAGAGAACAGTTATTTCAGGCCACAGGTTGAAGATCTTCTCATTATGCAAGGTTATCTTTCTCTGTGTTGTATTAAAATAATAATAAAAAAAACAGACTAGAAAAAGATTGAGAGTTACCGTAGAGATAGGAGGACTCTTACCTGGTCCAGAAATTGCATAGGCCTCATGGATTTCTGGGATTTCTGCTGAATGAACCATGCTACTCATTACTTCTCAAGAATGAAACAAAAGAAGCTCTGGCATTGACAGTGAGATGGTGATACCATACGGGGCCTTAACACGGTGTCCAGCTCTGGGCTGGGTGTTTGTGGTGGTGACTTTAAGGATTGTGTTCCCATGAGCTATATTTTGCCAGGGCTGGGGATGTACTGCTTTTAACATGTAAGCATTTCACATTCATGCAATGCTTTTCTATTAATAAATTGCTACTGTTACCAGTCACTGTGAGCTGCTCTTTTGCAATTCTTTTTCCCTGCTTGATTTCCTATATTGGACAGTTTGGTTGGCTGAAAGGAAGGAGGAGATCTGAGGATATAATGGTGTTGCATCTGCTCATAACTGAAGTGACAGCTAGGTTTAAAACAAGCTCACATGTTTCATAAAGTCCTTTTTAATAATAACATCTATCTTATCTGGCCAAAATGCTGGGTCCTCTTCCAGATCTTCCATGAGAGGGCTTTTCCATCTTGCTGTGCTCACCCAGGCCCAGAACACCAAGGATATCCTCTGATTCAGGGTTGAGGTCCTGCACTGGCTGTTCACAGCCAGAAATGGGCTGCATGTCTTTCAAGACATTTGCATTGTGTTGTTGCAGCTCCAGAGATTAATACAGGCTGTAATGGGGAGATATATTCGGGCAGTGTTCTGCAGTGTTCTAGACTTCATTAAACAGGGAGGCTGTTGAGGCAGTGGCAGTCTTGGAATTGTCATCCTAGCCCATTACCTTCTCCCCAAACTGCTGTCTAGTCTGGCTGATCTCATGATTGACCAGCTGCTTCTAAGCAATTACCATATTCTTTCTGAGTCCCAATGAGGTGGCTTTTGTTCACTTCAATTGAGGTGAGACAGGCTTTTGATGTTGGCCTCAGGCCAGGTGGCCACATCCCAATGTGTGGGCTTTTTTCTGGGTCTTCTTCTTATTCATGTATTGAAGAATAGAAATGACTGAAGCGGAAGAAACTGCAGTGTGAGACGGAGGATGCTGAAAAGAACCATATGAAAGTATCATTTCCAGTCAAGGGACAGAGCATTAGTAGATGGCAAGATTGGACCCAGGACTGAATGTATTAAGGTCTTCTGGGAAGGGTTTGGCAAACTACTCTTGTGAGTTCTTGTGGCTCTTTGTTTTCACTGCAGTTACCTGATGTTAGCAAAAAAGCAAGACAAGCTAGCCATGGTATTCTGCCTTATACCTCAGACTGCAGAGGCGGCTTTTGGGGTAGGCGAAGCAGGCACACGCCTAGGGCCCCATGCTGCAAGGGGCCCCATCGCCTATCCCAAAAGTCACATCTGCCTTGGTCCGCAGCAGGAGGAGAAGCTGGCCCAAGGGGCCAGGGCCTCGTGGGGGGAGCGGGGGCCAGAGTGGTGGGGGAGCCAGGGTCACAGAGGAGGCCCTGCAGGCCTATTGTGGGCCTTGTGGGCCTATAGGGGGCCCCACAATGGGCCTTCGCCTAGGGCCCCCAAAAGCCAAAGGCCGCCTCTGCTTCAGAGCATGGAGGCCCATGACTCAGCGGTGTTGGTAACTCCACAGAACAGTGAGTTAACAAGAAAACTTGTGATTCAGAAGAATTTAAAACTCCTGTAAAAATAAAGCCTTTAATGGGCACTGAGTTATCATAAACTTCCATGGGTGCAGAGTTTGGTCAGGGATGAGTTCTTTCAAAAATCCCCCACACTGTCTTTGATGCAAATGCTTTATCTCAGGATTACCATCACACTGTTAAAATCTTTATTGTATGTTTGTAGCCCCATGGCTTGCCCAGGTGGTAGCAATAATATTACTTTCTAAGTACATATTTTGCACTTTTCAAAACAATGTACAAACATTAATTTATATTCTCCTCTCTTGTCCTCCCTCCACAGCACATGTATCTGTGAGCTATGGGCATGCATTTACCTCATCAGCTTTGATGATATAGGAGCTAACACATCAAAGTGGGTGTTCGTGTTAATATATAATTTTATTAAGGAGAGAACATCCTGGGGGCAACTGTCACAGCGGAACATTCCTACTGAAGGAAATCTAACCTCTTCACTGGCCAGTAATTAGTGTGTTTCTCTGGCATTTTAAGATCAGAAAAAAGAAAAACCTATTCAGCAAATTAAAAGGTCTGTAGTACACTGGGGAGCCCTATCACTGGTTAACTGGCAAGGGAGTACTGAATATTTTGTCAGTGCTTGATTCTGTTGAGGTGATAGTGTGGGCCAAGATACAGGGTGATTTAATTTGCTAGCCATTTTCTTTTAACTTATCTTACGTATTTTAATAATTCTATCTAAAAAAAAAAATTGGCACAAAAAAGCAGCGTGTCAGTTAAAGCTGTAATACATCCATTTCCAAAATCAGTCAAAATGGAAAAGAGGTCTTATCAACATGGTGAATGCTGTAGTGATCACTATCAAGTTATAATTATAAAAATTAGATAGCTTCTGCTTGGCAGTCAGCACCCCGAAACTTGCTCTCTCTTCTTTTTTTTTCAACCACCTTTTTTACTATACACCAAAGAAAGAAATGGCAAGGTATAGCTAATCAGTGGAATTACCTTTTTTAGATATTTAGCAAGATCTAAGTGCTTTTTCTGTGTGCGCGCATTCTCTCCTTTTTTTCAGTGTAAACATTAACAGTCTTCATTAATGTAGTACAAAAAAAATGTAGCTCATTTGTATACAATGATTTTCGATATGTGGTGCCAGATGTGAGTAGGGAAGATATTTTATATGTTCTGAGGTTTTCCTATAGAGAGTCTCTTAAACCTCGGATATCAGCATTGAGTAGGGCTAAAAGACATAGCATGGGGTGCATGAGAGATGTGTTTGACACAATAGGGTCAGAAAAGTTAAAGACACGTTCTTTGTTGGCAATTTTGGCAGAAACACTAAAACACAATGTGGGAACTGCGAACCTTACGACATTCAGTAAAATGTGAAAGCCTTCACTTTTATAATATATGACTTGATGTCATGTATATGAGTTGGTAGGTTTTGCACAATATATAATGAATCTCGCTTTTTTCCCTCTGAAATTTGAAAAGATTTTTCCCAGTGTAAATAATAGATTTTTTTTGAAGTCGAACATAAATTTTAAGCCCCCTATTGTAGGAGTGTAGGAAAAATACACTTCACAACTGTCACCTCAGTGTCATGATTCTTTATATGAATGTAAATAATGGTCAGCAATAAAAGTGCCAACACCAAATTTGTGTAGAACATAGAGAACTCTGGAACCCAAGTAATGATATGTAACTAAAGTTGGAAATAAGGTGTACATTTTTAATGGTGAGAGTATTTAACCATTGGAAGTATTTACCAACGGCTGTGGTAGATCATCCGTCACTGACAATTTTTAAATCAAGATTAGATATTATTCTCAAAGTTCTGCTCCAGGAATTATTTTGGAGCAGTTGTATGGTGTATGTTATTCGGAGGTCAGTCTAGATTAGGGGTTCTCAACCCCTGGCCTACGGGCCAAAAGTGGCCTACGGGGCTTTTTGAAATGGCCTGCGCTCCCCTGCCACTGGATGGGAGCTGGGCTGCAGCCTCCCAGTCTCGGCTCATGGCTGGGAGCTGGGCTGTGGCCATCCACTTCTCTCCCTCCCTCCCCTGGTGCTGGGCTCTCTCCAGTGGCAGCAGTGGCGGGGACCCCCGGAGAGGAGGGAGGCGCTGGCTGGGAGGAGCCAGCTGGAGTGGAGCCTGCTGGAGAGAGCTGGGCTGGGGCCGTGGCAGAGCAGGCTGCTGCCCAGGTGAAGGCCCAGCAGGGTCCCCGTTCCGGTCCCCATCCCCAAGCGGGACAGGACACCATCAGGGGGAGGGACCCAGGCAGGAGCTGGCATGCGGAGAGCGCTGTGCTGGGGCTGGTTTGGGCTGAGCGGGGCCAGGTGCTGCCCCCATACACCCAGAGGTGTGGAGTGGTGGGGGATCACATCCACCCAGGGCCGTGTTTGTGTCCAAACCACAGTATTGATGCTGGGGGAGAGGCCCGGCCCGGTTCCTTGGGGGACCATCTGGGCCCACCCTGGTGGCAAGCGAGGTTCTGGGTGTTCATGGGCACCCTGTCCTCAAAAAATCAAAGAAACAAAAAATAAATAAATTAATTATAAATAAAACCTAATCTAAACTTAATTAATTAAATTTTATTTAAATAGACTGGTGGCCCTTCAGGGTTTGTAAAAATTATATTTGTGTCCCTCCAATCAAAAAGGGGAAACCACTGGTCTAGATGATCTCCAGATGACCTTGAAATCTATGATATTCCTTGAAATGAGGATATGTGAGAGGCATGCAGAAATGTGGGGAACTGGAGTTACTTTGTCTGGAAAAGTTCCAAAGAGGTAGCCATGTTAGTCTAGTTCAGCAAAACAAACAAGGAATTTGGTGGCACTTTTAAAGACTGACAAATTTATTTATCGCATGAGCTTTCATGGGAGAAAATCTCACTTCGTCAGACTCTTGAAGATAATTGAACTTGCAAAATGGGAACAAAATAAATGTAGGTGAGTGTAAGTTATAGGATCAGGTCAGACTGTTGCAGCAAATGAATAACAAATCAAAGCTTCAAAGAAAACTGAAGAATTGGAATTCATCTGCAAATTTGACACTGTGAACTCAGGACTGAATAGAGAGTGTGGGGTTTTTTTCCCCCATTACAACAGGTAATTTTGCTTCCCTTCTTCCCGCCCCCTTCCTTGCTAATTGCTGTCCTGCACTGTTTGAAATTGCTTTGATTTGCTGAAACAGTTTGACCTGATCCTATGACTTACACTCCCCTACATTTATTTTGCTCCCATTCTGTAAGTTCCCTCTTCAAGCATCTAATGAAGTGGGATTTTCTCCCACGAAAGCTCATGCGATAAATAAATTTGTTAGTCTTTAAAAGTGCCACCAGACTCCTTGTTTGTTTTGTTCTCCCTAGCACTTGGAATTTGGTGATAAGTTCCTATTACTCAGTTATGCTTTCATAGAATCACAGAATATTAGGGTTGAAAGGGGTCTCAGGAGGTCATCTAGTTCAATCCTCTGCTCAAAGCAGGACCAACCCTAAATAAATCATACCAGCTAAGGGGTTTGTCAAGCGGGCCTTAAAAAGCATTAAGATGGCGATTCCACTACTTCCCTAAGTAACTTATTCCAGTGCTTCACTTCCCTTCCTGTGAATTTTTTTTCCTAATATCCAACATAGACCTCCCTCACTGCAACTTGAGACCATTGCTCCTTGTTCTGTCATCTGCCATCACTGAGAAGAGCCTAGTTCCATTCTCAATGGCACCCCCCTTCAGGTGGTTGTAGGCCGCTATTAAATCACCCCTTGCTCTTCTCTTCTGCTGACTAAACAAGCCTATTTCCCTCAGCCTCTTCTCGTAAGTCAGGTGCTTCAGCCCCCTATTCATTTTCACTGCCCTTCACTGGACTCTCTCCAATTTGTCAACATCCTTCCTGTGGAGTTGGCCCAAAACTGGATACAAAACTCCAAATGTGACCTCACTAATGCATAATAGAGGGGAATGATCCTGTTCCTCAATCTGCGACAATACTTCTGCTAATGCAGTCCAATATGGCATTACCCTTCTTGGCAATAAGGGCACACTGTTCACTCACATCCAACTTCTTGTCCACTGTAACCCTCAGGTCCTTTTCTGTAGAACTGCTGCCTAAACAGTCAGTCCCACACTTTTGTCTCCTTATTCTTTTATTTCATATGTTTACTTTGGAGGAAATGTCCCTGACACTTGAATCATTTTAAAGGCCGCTGCTGATCTTTTGGACCCCTTTCTGCCCCCCCCCCCAACACCCGGCTGGCTCTCCCCTGCTCCCCAACGGCCCACCTGTGAATATTATTGCCCATCCCTGTTTTAATCCCTCACTGAAGGTGTGATTACATCCAAAAACATCTGAAAATGATAGAAGATGGCTCATGCATCAGCTCAGTGAAACTGGCAACCTGGCCAAGTGACATTTGTAGCTGCAGCTACCTCTGTTGAACAGAATACACTGAAAGATAGTGAAGGAAGCAATGAGAGCAAAGCAGATATTATCATAAAAGTAAGATTTTGTTGATTAAAATGAATTTTGTATCCACATCAAGACTGGAGACTGGGGATTGCACAGGATGAGATGAGAATTCTAGCTGACTGCTTCATTCAGCTAATCAGTCTGTCTCCCACACTTTTATCTCCTTATTCGTTTATTTCATATGTTTACTTTGGGGGAAATGTCCCTGACACTTGAATCATTTTAAAGGCCTCTGGTGACCTTTTCTATCCTCATCTGATTATTTCCTGAACTGGAGTGCTCCTGTTGCTATGGCCCCTGAAGCCAAAACCAATGCTTCAGACAGAAGAATTTGAGGGCCATTTTATCCTGGAAGCTATGTTGTGTATGGGACTGTATTTCTGTAAGTCCTCTTAGCTCCACTGTAAAAGACTGACAAGGCTCACCAACTAATTATGTGTCACACAGGGGTTGAAATTGGGCAGGTCATTAGTACCACTGCCAAACATAATTTTTCTCTTGAAAATAAAATATTGGGCCAGATCCTCAGCTGATGCAAATCAACACAGCTTGAATGGAGTTATGCCGAATTACACCAGCTGAAGATCTGGCTTATTGTATATATACTGTGTGTATGTGTATAAATCATACATTGCTGTAACATCTATGAAAAGCTTGAAGGCTTTATTCTGGGGATACTTTCAGGGATCCCTCATAGTTTTCAGTTTAGTCATCAGTGCATGCCTAAGATCACTAAGGCCTAGCTGGACTATGGATGCTATAATATAGTCTGATCGAAGTAGACAAGTATCCCAGGAAAATATTACTAAACTATCTTTCTTCTTTCTGGGTGAACATGTGATTGAATTCATTTATTAACATTGAGCTGATCTAGTTAACTTGATTGACACTAAGTGATTTCAGTCTATGCTAGCCAGTATTTGGCATTGTAGTGAAAAAATGCCTACAGCCAAGCTAAAAGGTTATTTCCCCCTTACAAAATATATATGGAGTCTATTCACAAAATAGACATGCACCTTGACATACACCACAAAAAGAAAAAATGTTGTTGAGTGGGAGCTTGAAAAATAATGGCCACTCTATAATTCAGGTTTGTTTGTTTTTTTTTAAAACATATGCACCGATTTTTAAAGGCAGAATGAATAATTTGCACTCAGGCACATAAAAGGAAGAAGAATTGCTGAGAAAATGTATTTTGAGATTTAATAGGGAGTTTTTCTTTGAAAGATTACCTTATTTAAATTTTTGGCAATGCAAATTGAATTAAAACCCTAGATTGATCCAAGTAACAAAATTTGCCGTGGAATGTCCTGCACAAGCCAAATCCTAAAAACATAAGAATGGCCATATTGGATTAGACCAATGTTTCATCCAGCTCAGTATCCTGTCAAGCAACAGGAGCCAATGCCAGAGACTTCAGAGGGAATGAACAGAACAGGGCAATTATTATTTTACTGTCTAACTTCTGGCAGTCAGAGGTTAGGGACCATCCAGAGCATTTAGTTGCATCCCTGGCCATCTTGGCTGATACCAATGGAAGGACCTCTGCTCCATGAACTTATCTAATTCTTTTTGAACCCAGTTAGAGTTTTGGCCTTCACAACATACCCTAGCAGTGGGTTCTACAGGTTAACCGTGCATTGTGCGATGAAGTATTTCCTTTTGTTTTAAATCTGCTGTCTTTAATTTCATTGGGTGACCCCTCAGGTTCTTGTGTTAAGTGAAGGAGTAAATAACACTTCCTTATTCACTTTCTCCACAGAATGCATGATTTTATAGACCTCTATCATATTCTCCTCTCCTCCCACACAGTCGTCTCTTTTGCATGATGAATAAGTCCATTCTTTTTAATCTCTTCTCATCTGGAAGCTGTTCCATACCTTTAATAATTTTTGTTGCTCCTTTATATACATCTTCCATTTCTAATATATCTTTTTCAAGATGGGTCAACTAGAACTAGAAAGTTGTGGGTGTCCCTTGGATTTATAAAGTGGCATTATGATATTTTCTGTCTTATTATCTTTCCTTTTCTAATGGTCCTAATATTCTGTAGCTTTTTTTTTTTTTGGCTGCCATTGTATCAGGGCCTGGGGGTGGGGCGGGTCAGCCCAGACACTGGGCTCTGCACTCCCGCCTGGCCTCTTGCCTTCAGCTTGCTGCTGAAGGCAGCGGGGCAGAGGGGATTGGGCAGTGCTGCAGTGGTGGGGCCCACATAAACACGGGGCTCGGGGTGGTCGCCCTAGTTGCCCCCCAACGACAGCCCTGCATTATATATTGAGTGGATGTTTTCAGAGAACTATCCACAATGATTCCAAGATTTCTTTCTTGAATGGAAACAGCTAATTTACATATCATCATCTTATATGTATAGCTTGGATTATGATTTCCAATGTGCACTTCTTTGCATTTATCAACATTAAATTTCATCTGCCATGTTGTGTCCAATCACCCAGTTTTAAGAGATTCCTTTGTAACACTTCACAGCCAAATTTAGATTTATTCATTACAAATAGTTTTGCATTGCCTGCAAATTTTACCACCTCACTGTTTACCCCTTTTTCCAGAACACTTGAATATGTTGAGCATCACAGATCCCTATACAGATCCTTGTGGGACACCACTTTCTACTTCATTATGAAACTGACCATTTATTCCTACCCTTTATTTCCTGTCTTTTAACTAGTTACTGATCCATGAGAAGACTTCCCTCTTATCCCATGACTGCTTACTTTGTTAAGAGCCTTTGGTGTGAGACCTTGTCAAAGACTCTCTGATAGTCCAAGTACACTATATCTACTGGATCACCCCATCCATGTGTTTGTTGATCCCCTCAAAGAATTCTAAGATTGGGGAAGCATGATTGCCCTTTACAAAAGCTAGGTTGACTCTTCCCAACATATTGTGTTCATCTATGTGTCTGATAATTTTGTTCTTTACTATAGTTTCAGTCAATTTGCTAGGTACTGAAGTTAGGCCTACTGGTTTGTAACAGCCAGGATCATGTCTGGCACCTTTTTAAAAAAACTGGTATCACATTAGATATCTTCTAGTCAGCTAGTACAGCAGTTGATTTAAGTGATAGGTTACATACCACAGTTAGTAGTTCTGCAATTTCATATTTGAGTGATTTCCGATCTCTTGAGTAAATATCATCTGCTCCGGGTATCTTATTACTGTTTCATTTATCAATTTGTTCCAACACCACCTCTGTTGACACCTCAGTCTGAGACAGTCCCTCAGATTTGTCACATAAAAAGAATGGCTCAGATGTGGGAATCAAGACTGGTGCAAAAAATTCATTTAGTTTCTTCGCAATGGCTTTATCATCCTAGAATGTTTCTTTAGCAACTCAATTGGCCAGTGGTCCCACTGGTTGTTTGGCAGGATTCCTGCTTCTCTCATGCAGTTTTTGTGATTAGTAACTGTTAATTTTTGAGTCTTTTGCTAGTTGCTCTTCAAATTCTTTTTTGGCCTGCCTAATTATACTTTTACCCTTGACTTGTCAGAGTTTATGCTCCTTTCTATTTTCTTCAGTAGGATTTGACTTCCAATTTTTAATAGATGCCTTTTTGCTTCTAACTGCTGCTTTACCTTTGTGGTTTAGCTATGGTGACACTTTTCGGTTCTCTTACTGTGTTTTTTAGTATGATGCCATGCCAACACTGAAATAGTCTCCTGCAGAAGCTTCGCATAATTTGAAATGGGGGAGAGGTCCATGGAAATGAGAGGAGTAAGGAAACAGCAAACAGCGAACATTCTCTATATGGCTCTGTCTACACTGGCAAGTTAGTTTGAATTAAGGAGGCTTAATTCGAACTAACTAAAGCCATGTCTACACTAGGCTTTAGTTAGTTCGAATTAAGGGCTTCCTTAATTCGAACTAATAAGTTCGAATAGGGTATTCGAACTAAGGGGTTAATTCGAACTAACTAGTTTGAATTAACAAATGTGGCCATGTTAATTCGAACTAATTTCTTAGTTCGAATTAACCGGCCATTGAAATGAATGGGGCTTGCTAATTCGAACTAAGCAAGTGCTTGCTTAGTTTGAACTAACGTTCCAGTGTGGCCATGCTAGTTTGAATTAAGCTAATTCGAACTAACGAAAATTAGATCGAATTAGTTAGCTCGAACTAACTAATTCGAACTAATTTTAGCAAGTGTAGACATAGCCTATGATACCCTGACAAAGTAATGTGGCTTTTCCAAGGAAGCCCTCCATGTGTGCACCTCCACATATGCATAAGTCACGATTACAGTGAACAGCAGAAACTTAGAGGCAGATTCTGACATCCTTGGGTTGACAAGCACCTTAATCAACAAACAGTCCCATTGATGTCATTGGGGATATATGTGGAGTAAGGTGCTACTTAATTTGAATAGGGCTGGCAGAATCTGGTTTTAATGAAGGATAGAGAGTACTACCTGCAAACTGTGAGGGACTGTAGCCTTTATTTTAGACGAAAAAGGCCAGAATTCCATATGCTCCCTATCTGAGGACTGCATGATGCTGCTTTAGGCACTGCAAGTAACAGGCTACATTGTTCGGCTGTCTTTAATTTTCAGTAGTCACCGCAGTATTGCCAAGCCCAAGCATTCATGGTCTGACTCCCCAAAATCGAGAGACTGGCTTACAATCCTGAGTTGTGTTTTTTAAAAAGTCCATTATTTTGGTTATTCTTTTGGTTTTTGTAGGGAAACATTGCACTCTGACTCTCCCTCACAACTTATGTGCGATCAGTTCATGTTCAAAATTCAGCTTCCAAATGCATCCAAAGAAAAGGCCTGATTGCCTCACTTTCTGTTCCTCTTTTCAACTCCTTCTCCATCTTCCCAGTAATGCTTTCTATATTTCTATATTTTCCCTTTCATTCCCTTCAGTCTACACCTTACATTCTCCCTTCCGTCTCTCCTATATTCCCCTGTGCTCCTCTGCCCCAGTTTCCTTCCTGCCCTGCCTACATTCTCCTCAAATAAACTCTTTCTCACCCACCCACACTCCTGTCTCCTCACAGTTCATGTGTAGTTTTCAAATCATAGAGCCCATGAGGTGGCAGTCCTCAATGAATGCAGCCTGGCTCAAGACGAGAGGTGTCGGGAGAGGGAGGAATGATAAGATCAGTTTAGGACCACCTTTGTTCCCCTGTCTGTTTTAATTCACGCTGTACTGAGAGCCGGCCTGATGTTCTGGCCCACTCTTACAGGCAGGTTTCATTCTTTTGGACAGGGCAGTGTAAAACTGAAATCTGCACTCAAAAAAGATTCAAACTGGAATGTGAAACTTAATTGCAAAATATCAAACCATCTGAAACCCCTGCTGCTGAAACAAAACACCTCCTTGGCTGAAAGTAAGAGTCTATCTTTTTATGATAGTGGCATTTTGCATTATCCTCTGGGGGTGTTTTTTGGAAGCAGATTCAGTTCCTTAAATTTGATTTTCATCGGGTATTTCAAGGGGAACAGGAGATTGAGCAGGATGGAGCGGTTCTGGGAATTGTGGTCTTTTTATCCCTCGTCCATATTAGCTCCAGGAAATGGACAAAACCATCTGGAAAAGAATTTTGGAGGGAATGAAGAAAATGTCACTGAATGTTTTACTGAGAGAGACTAAAAAAACCTCAATTTCCAGGCTTAACCTGGCTCTCTGTTTCTTTGTAATAAGAAACCATTTTAACATAGGCAGCTTATAAATAGTCTTCTCTTTGAATGTGGAAAATATTGCACATATTGTGTAATGCATATGCTATATAAAAAAAAAGTCTCTTTTGGCTGTGGGTTGCAAAACTGCTTCATTAGTTCACCAGGCAAAGCCATGAGACCCTGGGCCCACCCCATGAACACTACCTTCACTTGGTAAATTAATTTAGTCTTTGGCATGGATATGTATTTACTTAAGGTAATAATTGTTAGTTTCTAGTGGCTGGATGGAAAATATCACATCTGATGCCCAATTCATGACCTCCTATGCAGAGCCCCAGGGGGAAGCTGAAACTGAAGGTGAGAGAATATAAAGAATTGTACGTAATGTATGTATATCAAGGGCTTGAACTAGGCTTGTTTAGCATAAGCCAGAGCCTACAGACTAATATAGCAAAAGCCCTGGACAGGATCAGACCCTAAAATTCTAGCTTTATCAGCAATGTTACTCTGTAAATGAATTTACTAGGCAACAGGGTTCATGGAATTGGTTTGCTCTGGGATTAAGTATACCAATCATTGGAAATTAATCTCTATTTTCCCCTCAGTAAGAGTTTGCTGCAACCATTAGTGACACTTGCAAGGGCTATTGTATGGGCATGTACAATTTTCCCTTTCTTTTTACTAAAAAAGAAATGACTTTTTTCTGCATTACTGACTTTCTACCCTTCAGCAATTTTGCCCTCTTGCCTAGGTCTTTATTTTGTGGATGACTCAGATTGTCTCTCCTCATCTTTCTCATCTGCCTCCTGGCTTAATTCCTTCTGACCCTCATAAATGCTGTCATTGCTTCATTCTTCATGACCCACGTAAGCTTTAACTAGATGAACTATTTTATGGAATCATGGTGCTATTGCTGTGTATGGGAAGGAACTTTTAAAATAAACCTGTTTTGATGGGAATAAAACTTTCTGAACAAAATGACTCTTTGGTTTCAAATTTCTCATGTTTGTTGTCAGCTCAGAGATGATTTATTTTTTCTGAAAAGTTTGTAAAATGTTGTTTTTTGAATCATCACTGTGGGGAAAAACAGTATTCTTCCCGTGTTCATAGTATTTTCAGATGCTTTTTTCTTATATAATTGTTAAGCACTTAGCCTTCATCAGAGATGACTAGCTTAAAACAAGCTGGTTTAGAAACAGTGGAAATACCAATGTTTGAAAGTTTACCATGAGGTATATAATAAATGAGTCCATATACCAAGATGAGAACCCCAGATATCTTTACAATTGAGCTGGGAACAAATAGAGTTCTGTCCAATATTGGCCGAACATACAGCCCATCCAACTCTCCATGGATCTTTGCCTTGTTCACCTTACCACCATGTATTTTTCACTCACACACCTGTTGCTGTTTCCTAACTGTTTCCTCAAAAAGCCTGAAGGCGGAGCTGAAGATTGACTTCCAAGTGTAGCTTGATAATCTAGTTTTTCCTATGGCCCATTGGAGCTGGAGTCAGCTAGGAGAAAATGGCGATGGGAGTTGTGGCTTGTGGGTCAGATACATGCATATGGGGACATTCCTCTAGAAGTTCCAAAGGGGTAGCCATGTTAGTGTAGGTCAGCCAAATAAACAAGGAGTCCTGTAGCACTTTTAAAGACTAACAAATTTATTTATTGCATGAGCTTTTCCAGGAGAAAATCCCACTTCGTCAGATGCTTTGGAGATGGGGAACTTACAGAATGGGAGGAAATTAAATGCAGGAAAATACATATGAAAGCTCATGTGGTAAATAAATTTGCTAGTCTTTAGAAGTACCACAGGACTCCTTGTTAGTTTGTTAGTTTGGCATTCCTCTAGAAGAAAGGGCACAATGCAATATAGGTCAAACAGACTTAATGCTGCATCTGGTTCACCATGTAACAACTGGCTCAACATGTAACAGCCACATTTAACAGTTTGTTGTGTGTAATTTCTATATATGACCTTTATATGCCATTGGGAAGATTCAAATAAATGCATGCTGTACATGTTTTGAAAGTGAGATGTAGGGGGCCTCAGAAATTAACTATATGTATTTGAACTTTGCATCTGTATCATACATTCAGGTAAACACATGTTTACATTTATCTGAGTGTCCAATCAACCACAGTTCTTTCTCTTAAAACAAGAAATAGAGAAATTTAAATATGTTAAATTACACATGCAAAAGCCATAGAATCATAAGACTGGAAGAGAGATCTTGAGAGATCTTGTAGTCCAGCTCCTGCAGTCAAAGCAGGATTAAGTATTATCTAGGCCATCTATGACAGGTGTTTGTCTAACCCAGGGGTTCCCAACCCCTGGCCCGCGGGCCAAAAGTGGCCCCGGGGGCTTTTTAAAATGTCCTGTGCTGGCAGTCGCTGGCTTGGAGCCGGGCCACAGCTGCCTGGTCCTGGAGCACAGCTGGGAGCTCGTCTGCAGCTGCCCACCTCCACCGCTGGTCCCAGCTAGGGCTGCATTAGGGACTGGGGGCGGGGTCAAAGGCTACAGGCTGCAGGGGCCACAGGCCGGTGCGGTGTGGTTGCAGGGTGTGCTGGGTGGGCCCAAGGACGGCATGGCTGCAGGGTGTGCACAGCACAGAGTTGAGTGGAAGAATTGTAGCTTTTTTACAACACTCCTGCTAATACATCCTAGAATGATGTTTGCTTTTTTTTCAGCAGTCTTATATTGCTTTCTCATATTTAGCTTGTGATCCACTATGACCCTCAGATCACATTCTGTAGTACTTTTTCATAGTCGTTTCCCATTTTGTGTGTGTGCAACTGATTTTTCCTTCCTAAGTGGAATACTTTACATGTGTCCTTATTTACTTCATCCTATTTACTTCAGACTATTTCTTTAGTTTGTCTGGATCATTTTGAATTCTAATCCCATCCACCAAAGCACTTGCAACGATGCCAAGCTTGGTATATCTAAAAACTTCATATATGTACTCTCTAAGCCATTATCTAAATCACTGATGAAGATATTGAACAGAATTGGATCCAGAACTGATTCCTGGGAGACCCTATTTGGTATGCCCTTGTAACTTGACTGTGAACCATTGATAACTATTTTTGAGGAATGGTTTTCTTGACAGTTATGCGCCCACATTATAGTAGCTCCACCTAGGTTTATTTTCCCACTTTGCATATGAGGTCATGCAATACAGTGTCGGATTATTAAAGTCAAGATATACCATGTCTAACACATCCCCCCCCCCCATCCACAAGGCTTGTTACCCTGTCAAAGAAAGCTATTAGGTTGGTTTGACCTGATTTGTTCTTCACAAATCCATGTTGACTGTTACTTATCACCTTATTATTTTTAGGTTTCTACAAATTGATTGCTTAATTGTTTGCTCCATTATCTCTTTGGCTAGTGAAATTAGGCTGATTGGGCTGTAATTCCCTCGGTGCCTTATTTTCCATTTTATAAACTGGCACTGTATTTGCCTTTTTCTAATCCTGTGGAATCTTTCCTGTCTTTCATGACTTTTTGAACATACTTGCTAATGGCTCAGATATATCTTCTCAGTCAGCTCCTTGCGTGTTCTAGGATCTGTTTCATCAAGCCCTGGTGACTTGAAAACATCTAACTTATTTAAAAACAAATAAGGAGTCTGGTGACACTTATAAAGACTTAGGCCTTGTACACACTACAAATTTATTGCAGGGTAAGGCTCCTTATCCCGCAATAACAAGCACAGTGTACACACACAATTGCTTCTTCTTGTGTGGCAACAGCCCTCTTGCCACGCAACATGTAAACCACCCAAATGAGGGTGGTAAGGCTTACCACGGGACAGTTGTTCCGTGGTACAGCCTGTGTGTACGCTTTTCCCGTTTTTAACAGCCTCTGGAAATGTCCCAGAGAGCCAATCAAGGGCACTCTGGGACACCGGAGCTGTCAAATTTGTCAATTTCACTGCTCTAACAGTGACCAGTGACCAGTGCCAGGTCCACCTAGCCTCTACAAGTCGACCTAGGCGTCCAGTGTGTCCTCCCAAAGTCAACTTAAAATTTAAGTGTAGACATGCTAAGTCGACTTAGTTAAGTCGACTTAAATTAACAAGTGTAGACATAGCCTTTGAGACCAACCAGAAACTCATGTGAATCTCAGAATGCTATACTATGCTATATGCAATATTACCATGAGGTAGGATAGTCTGATATTTGTTAGTAAAAGAAAATAGAAATTAATCAAGAAAGAAGCATTTTACTCTATGCTTAACGTTCTTGGATTTTATGAATTATATATTATATATATCTCCATCTGTCTCTTCCAAACTATATACTTTATATGATCTGTATATGTTTATGAAAATCCCTATGAAGTTATTAGGATTTCTGTGTTGAGGCTCCATAGTATTAGCTTTACTTTGCTTTTTGTGAGCTATTGTGTGGGGGAAGTGTATAATATTTAGTTATTCTTCACAATGTCCCTTAGCATCATCGTTACTTCTCTGTTTTGCTGAGTTGTCTTCTTATCTCCTTTTTTCTGTCTCTCCCTGATGTTGGACTGCTGGGGGACCTAACATTAAGGTCCAAAAAAATCTGACAACCTTGTATTCTCTTTAAGTACATGGGAAGCTGAGTGATTTCTGGTGAAAACTCTCTTGACATTTTGGTCAACTAATGCTTGAATGTCCACAATACATCTGTAGGAAGTCTGCTTTTTTTGCAAATTAACTTAAGTTAAAAGCATATACACAAAAAGGGCACTAGATTCCATAATGTAGTCCCTTTCCAGTGGGAAAGATGACTTAAAAGAATGAAAAGGGACCTGTTTTGATCTGGACTGATGCTATTTATTAAAAAGGGAAAAGAAGGTATTTCCTTCCAAATTACCAAGCAGCAAAGAAACTTCCTACTTCGGTATTACATAAACAATAATATGTAGAGTGTAAATGCAGCTGGGTTTTAGTGTTGCAGTATTCAATGTACAGTAACATTTACATGCATACAGCTACATTTGTTTCCTCTTCTTTTTATCTAGGTTTCACTTTATTCTGTGAAGAGTTGAATGAAATGCTCAAAGTGAAAGTGAAAACCACGTGAAATCCTATTGGTTTGGGGGTTTCCTACACCACTTGAAATACAGCACAGGTTCTTTGAAAGATTTGTGAAGACTACAAAATGATGATGGTGATAATTGTTTTTATATTGCACCAGTACAGGGCTTGACGCAGTTATATCTCCATGGAATTTGGGACCCAGCTTTAAGCACTCTTGGGATTCAATATACAAGTGCACCAAAATCATGAAAAATGGGTGGTGGTAAGTGGAGCTATGTAAAAGTAGCCCAAGTCCTTGTCTTCAAGTGGATCTCCTGATAGAACTGCAGCATAAGAATGTAAGTTCTGTGAGGCAGGGGCTTTTTTTTATTTCATGTACATCACCTAGAAAACTGTGCTCCTGAAATACACATAACAAATCTTAATAGCAAAGTTTTAACTGAGTTTTGCTGTGGGATTTTGAAATTGTTTTGGTTGTGAATCCACATGCATTGAAACCGAAGGAGATGGTTGAACAACCCCCAATGAAAAGTGAAACAGCTGGAGTTTTGCATAGCACTTCTCATTTGACTGGTGAGTTCAGATTTAGCTATGATAGCTTTAATGGAACGTTTATGTAAGCAGTCACGATCCAGTCAAGCCACTTTCCAATGTGTGGTGTATGTAAAAACCTTCTTTGGACAGGTTCAACAGTATTCTTTGGCACTGAACCTTTTGTAAATCATGTCTCTTGTATTTAATATGTATGTGAAAGCTGTTTGTGTGTTAGTGTTTGTGATGGGCCAATTTCAAATGGTTGGGAATTACAGCTTGGGTTAAGCATTCAAAAGTTCAGATACTTATTCCAAGCTTCTCCAAATATCCTGAGTCAGCAAAACCAGGATGGAAACAGCATGATGGAAATAACATATTGCCTTAAAATGGGGCCAGTCTAACAGTCTTTTTTCTTTCTCCCATTTCCATCTCTTTCCCTCCTTTTATGGTGCTCATTATTCTGGACTTCCCAATGTGCTGGACCCCAACCCCATACGCGTTCGTAGCCTTTCTAATGATGTGCTTCTACTGTAAAGCCCACAAATGCTAATCTATGTCTAGTCTGTTTATGTTCTCATGCCACATCCACCACTTCTTTGCTTTAAGTCTAATGTATTAGGTGTTTTTGTTATTTGAAGGCAAGGTTGAAAGACATGTTATACTTGGAGTCGGAAGCAGTATAATTTGAGGAGGTTCTTAGATCCTGCAAGAGTTCATTTATCTGTCTTGAACTGGCCCCAAAGAAAGCTGTTTCCTGCTAAAAGAAATTTACCCCCACACTAGGCAATTGTATTGTTTCTGATAGAAAACACCAGGCAAATATTCTTCCTATCTCAACATTATTTTGATGGTAAAATGAGGGCAAGAAATAGCAAATGGAATTAACAACTCTTACTGGTCTCTGGCTTTCTTATCAGATTATTATTAATTTTTTAGTGCAAGCTCTTTGGTAGTATTTCGGTGCTTCTACCTGCAGCTCTAAATGATAGAAATAATAATTTAATCAAATTTATAAAACCCCAAGAAATAGCCAGTTCAAAATTTTATACAAGTTTGAGATGAACATTCAAGGTATAGGTGGAGGAGTGTTGTTATAACTACTTCACCCATATCTACATGCCATGGGTATGTAGGGATGGACCTAAATCAACCCCTACTCCTCCCACACTGAACATCTGCAAACTTTAGGGTGTTCGAGATTCACACCCAAAGCTCAATTTTATAGCAATCTCCAAGTCCTATAATAGACTAACACAAACATCCCTGAGCCTTGCGGTGTTTGAAATCTGGTCCTGAATCTTACTGTCCCAAACCATCCCTGGCAAATAATCGATTATGGCTCACTTTTCTATCCTGCTTTCTCCCTTAATAACTATTGGAGGGCATATAGTCATGGTTGGATTTGTACTGCTGATTATTTTCTAGTTCCTTAGGAATAGCCCAGTCTTCCTGCCTCTCCCATAAAAGAATAACTGTCAAATGTGTTTGAGTTCCTTCATCTTTAGCACTAATTCAGAGTGCAAGAACTGTTTGCATCCTCTTTAATGCTCCAGCATTTCCAACAGAAATTGATAGTGCTCAGGGACATCCTCCACCAGCTCTTCAGTGTCCTTGTGAACTAAAAATTGGTTTCTTTTTAATTCGTTTCCCACACATCATTGATGTAGGGATTCATGGCCTGCGATTCATGCAGAGACGGCACATCCAGGCACACCTGGATGACCTCGATGCATGATCACAGGCTATCCACCTGTAAACATACTGGGCAGGGAGAGCGTGGGAAACGGAGAGCGTAATAGATAAACACTGAGTATTTGACCTTGTTATGTTCCTGTATTCTGCTATGTTTTTGTACATGAATGCTTATTATGATTCTATGTAAGCTGTTTGTGCTGCTTAATAAAAAGGAGGTGGCAAGCTCTAAAAGGCAGCTTTTGCTCCTCCATGACATGACATTCTGTGTCTGTCATCCCTTCACATCATGAGAACCCAGAGTTCCAATAGTTGACCAATAAGAGCAGAGTCAGCAAACGAAGAAATAAACAACATTTCCCTTTCAAAGAGGAAACACCATTAATATACCAAGTAATAACAATGGCAATGTCCATTTTCTTCAGTGAAACTCTTCGTTCTATAAAAGTTGGTTTTAAAAAAAAAATAGCCACAAGTTTTATGAATAAAATCACACACAAAACATACGTGATTAGGAAGGTTGTCCTTGCTCTGTTTTTTTTTTCTGTGTGCATCCCAGCCTCAAGCCCATATGAATCACTGTGATGGGTGATGGCATACCAATTTCTTATCCTGACTTGTACTTAAAATGTTTCTGGAACCAATTCTGTGTGAGAAAAGGCAAGACATCACCTTCCTTGGAATCTCATGAGCTATTTTGATAAATAAACTGTGTAACCACAGAGGGAAAAAAATCCCCCCAACCTGACCATCAGACAAACTACTTTAGGAATGGATATATACCAGGTATCCCACTTTCATCAAGTTATGTAGTGTTTAACAAGACTACTGAACTGAAATGCTTATTACAGAAAACAGAGTATTTGTAATAAATGAAGTAAGTTGCTTGCCAAATGCATGTTTAAAGAGGGGCTTAAAATAATAGCAACATTTGATATGCTGTAGTGTCCTCTTTGTTTATGCAATCATGCAGGGATGGAGATTCCTACTCTATTTTAGACTCCCAGAGCCATATTCTGGGGTGGTTAAATTGGCATAGCTCCACTGAAGTCATTTACATAAACTAGGAATTTGGCATCCAAGTTCTATAAGGGATGAATGTTGCTTATTTATCCAACATGTTTGTTCTCTCTCTAAAGCACTAATAACAAAAGAGTATTGGGACAGGGTCCAGGGGAGCTACTTGTTCCCCAGAGAACAGGGGCTTGCTTCAGCTGAATTTCCCCCTCCTCTTATGCAAAGGCTTGTTGGACAGACTGTAAAATTGGCTACTTGTGTGACAAAGAGGAGAGAATGCCTTTGGGATGATAGGGTTGCACACCTGGAGGTACAGAATGTGCTTTAGCCCTGAATTGGGCACTTTTGTGTTTTTCTTTTTACTTATTTATATTTATATTTGCTTTCTTGTCATAAAATCATCCCTTGAGGAGAAGACCTGGCTGCTGGTTACTTCTGTATTATTTTATTTTCTGCCGACTCATTCTACAGGGCCACTATTGTTATATATATCAACCTTGTTTCTCTCATATTCTCCCCAAAAGAGAAAGGCACAAATCTCCATGAACTCTTCCAGGGACTTTTCTGTAGCTATTTGAATTTACCTGGAGGATGCTTGATTCTATGGTGACAGGTGAGAGACTAAAGTGGGCAGATTCTGATCAGCATTGCTGCATTATGTGGATGTTCCGGACCTCTTGGAATTAATTACAATGTTTTTGTTTGCGTGTTGAGACCTTCTACAGTTAAAGGGAGAAAGTTGCAGTGCCTCTCACAGAATGCAAATAACTTGTTCTCTATGAGAAGGAGAAAAGTGAAAATCTTTGGTGAGATTCGCTAAGAGGTGCAGCACTGAACTCACAGCCTAATGGGAGTGGGAGGTAGGACTGCGGTGCACCTTCCTAATGAAGGGCTGCTCCAGTAGCTGGACTGGTCCCTGGCATGACATAGGGAACCCCAGAGTCTAAGTTACAGCAGTCTTCTTGGGCTGACCTATGGACCACACTGGTGTCCAGAATTTCCACAATGCTGTGTAAGTTCTTTTGTATTCACCCCTATCCTCAGCCCTGACTCCTACATTGCAGTTTGCATGGGATTCCTTAAGAGGCAGTCTCCTGTAGTGTCTATGCCAGAAAAATCCTCCTCTAGCCTCATATGGGCCTTGTATGGCCCCTTTGCCCTACTCTATCTCTTGTATCCTATGTAAAGGGGTGGGAACAAATGTGAGGACTTTACCTCTTGTTAAGGAGAATTGGAGGTATCCTTCAATGGAAATTTATTTATTAACATACCAGCCACAATACAAAGGCAAAATATTTGCTCTTCAGAAGTACCTTTCTGAGCCACCAAGGTTAAAAATACTTTAACAATATATCAGAAAGGGAAGTGAATTCCATTGGACACAGGGAAATCTCTCCCCCATCATCCCTCCTTAAATCAAAAAGCTGGCCTTTCACCTAAAGCTCATGATTCCAGAAGAATGTTAAAGGTCTAGGAGGAGAGAGAAAATTTTCAGTACTCCAATGGGCCAGTTTGCTGCTACAGTCCACTTTGCAGTGACAACCCTTTGCTAGGTTAGTAAATAATTAGATAATGGTGACAGCCCTTTGCTAGGTTAGTAAAGAAAATAAATACTTTTAAGAAATGGCTACTGATCCAAGAGATGAAACTGAGTCGTGGACAATGATGAACAGTTGAGAAATGTATATGAGTGCAATCTAGAATGCTGGCAGGTAACATGCATAAGAAAACAGGACATTCCTGGTACACCAGGTAATACTCTGCAGTACATGCGCCACTAAGAAAATAGTTCATTAAGCTCGAAAGGACAAGAAAAGAGCTAAGTTCCAGCTGCTCAAAGAGAGCTCTGTTAGCAAATTTAAGCATTCCCATACTCATTTCAAATAAGTACCTTCATGTATTAACAATGATACATTTTTAGGGGCATGCTATAATATTTGGGAATATGGTGGGTTTTTTGTTTTTTGTTTTATGCTGAATTATCGCATGCTAATTCCTATGAAATGCTTATGGAAATAACCTGGGTCTTTCATGTTTTCATTGGTATCATTTAAATTTAAAGATGGTCTGGAACTGGAATCCTCAATGCAAATAATCATGAACAGTGGAAGGTTTAAATCTGGACCCTGGCCTGAGTGCAAATTTCATGGTTAGGACCTGTTTCTGTAAGGAACTGAATCTGGAGCTGAACCTGCATCTGCAGTCTGTGTCTTGGGACTCTAATGGATATATTTTGGTTTGTTATAAATGACAGCATTTAAGAAGTTCTCTCCCATTCAATATATTTGACAATAATTAGTGATGGATGAACCTCAGACAATTGAGGGGAATAAAGGTGTCCAAAGATACTTTTCTGAGCTGTTTATACTTTTATGGGCTCCCAACAACTATTCATTTCTCCAAAGCCCTGGCAAAACTGTCAAAAGTAAAATGCAAGCTAGAGTTTATGTGGATGAGAACTCAGCAGACAAGTTGTTTTTATGCTGAGTTGTCTTTTTAGCTGAATGAAACAAGGTCCTACACTCAACTTGATGTCAATTATATCTTAAACCTCATTTATTATGTGCTGCCTTGTAAGCTTTTGAGTGTAGACAATACTTAAAGTGGCTTGCAACTAGTACAGTATACGTATAATATGTTTTTATCTTGTTTAAACTTGATCTACACATGAATGTGTCCCCCAGGAATGTTATGTACCTTGGAATCATAGACTTCAATGCTAGAAGGGGCCATCATGATCATCTAGTCTAGCCTCCTACACATACAGGCCATGGAACCTCACCCACTCACTTCTGTTATAGGCCCATTACCTCTGGCTTAGTTATTGAAATACTCAAATCTCGATTTAAAGATTTCAAGTTACAGAGAATCCGCCATTTACTCATGTTCAAACTAGAATGTCCATCAATCTGACATTGGGGGGAAATTCCTTCCCAACCCCCAATATGATGAAATCCACTGGCCAGGCACTTGGGAAAGAATTCACTGTAGTAACTCAAGCTATGTCTACACTTGTAAAGTTAAGTCGACTCTGTTAAGTCGACTTAACAAGGTCAACTTTAAGTCAACTTAAAGTCGACCTTGTTAAGTTGAATTAACAGTAGACATAGCTGTCCACACTGGCTTTAAGTTGACTTAATAAGGTCGACTTAATGCTATTCCCTGTCCACACTGGCTTTAAGTCGATTTAAGGCTTAAATCGACCTTCAGAAGTGGTGCAATTAAGTCGACTTAAGCTGTTAATAAGTCGACTTAAGGAAGCACTTAAATCGACTTATTAAAAGTCCAGTGTGGATGCAGCTTTGTGTAGGTCAACTTCAGCATCCTTATGTTGACCTAAATTGCCAGTGTAGACGCACCCTCAGAGCCCTCCCTTCCTACAGTCCCAACTCTAGCCACTGGAGATATTTTCTAATATCAGTCATGGATGGGCCTTATGACCTTGCAGGTAACCTCAGCATAACATTCCTTCCATAAAATTATTAAAGCTCCATCTTAAAACACTCCCCTTGGAAGGCTGTTCCAGAACTTCACTTCCGTGATGGTTAGACATTTTAATCTAATTTTAAGCCTATATTTGTAGATGGCCAGTTTATATCATTTATTCTTATGCCAACTTTGACCCTTAATTTATAGAATCATAGAGTCATAAAAAATGGACTGGACCATGAGAGGTCATCAAGCCCAGTCCCCTGCACTCATGGCAGGACCAAGTACCCTCTTAAACCATCTCTGACAGGTACTTGTCTAACCTGGTCTTAAAAACTTCCAGTGATGGAGATTCCACAGCCTGCCTAAATACCTGCTCAGCCTTCTTGGTGTTTTTTCTTCTGATGTATTTATAGAGAGCAGTCATATCTCCTTTCATCCTTGGCTTTGTTAGGCTAAACAAGCCAAGCTCCTTAAGTCTCCTCTTGTAAAACAGCTTCTCTATTCTCTGATCATCCTTGTAGCCCTTCTTTGCACTTGTTCCAGTTTGAATTTATCTTTTTATACAGGAGAGAATTGCGCACAGTATTTCCAATGAGGTCTCACCAGTACCTTTTACAATGGTAACAACACTTCCCTGTCTCTACTGGAAATACTTCATCTGATACAGCCTAGGAATGCATTGGCCTTTTTCGTGGCTGCTGTATGCTAGTAGCTCATTGTCAACCTGTGATTCTTCAATTCATCTAGATATTTCTCATCTTCTGTCATTTCCGATAGATAAGTCCCCAGTTTATACCAAAATTTCTTGTTTTTAGTTCCTAAATGCATGATGGTGCACTTTGTACTGTTAAATTTAATCTGATTTCTATTACTCCTGTTTCAAGGTTATATGATATTCTGCTCTTCCCTGATATTGGCAATAGCTCCCAACTTTGTGTCATCCGCAAATTTTACTAGCACACCCATTTTTTATGCCAAGGTCAGTAATGAAAATGTTAAATAGGTTTGGTCTCAAGACTAATCCAGCCTGATAGTGTACCTTTCAGCATGACCTACTGTAGTATCCTTTTCAGACCAATTTCTTACTCACTGTTTAATTCTCAAATTAATCTTCATCTTTCCAGTTTCACTAATAATTTCCCTTGTGAAACTGTGTCAAATGCTTTACTGAAATCTTGATAGATTAGATGTAGAAAAATCACAAAGAAAGAGATTAGGTTGATCTGGCATGATCTACCTTTAATAAAAATATGTTGTGTTTTATCTCAATTACCATTTACCTCTATTTTCTTTAATTACTCTCTCTTTCAAACTTTGTTCTAAGACCTGGCATACAATTGAGGTCAATGGGTCCTTGTCCCTACGGGTCTCCATCGACCAGTCTACTTAAGAGTCTAGTGTAGACTCTCTGTCAATTTAACAAGGTCGACTTTAAGTCAACTTAATAGAGGTGACTTAGCTTTGTAAGTGTAGACATAGCCCTTGACTTTATAGATTCATTAAAAAATCTTCACTATTTGGCTTGCAATTTCAGGTGTCAGTTCCTTTAATATTCTTGTATGAAAATTCTGCAGGACTCTCTGATGTGTTTCCATTAAGTGTTTCATTTTGGCTTTCATCTCTGATGTGGTAATTTCTGTTTCCATATTCTAATTCACAAGATCCTCATTATCCATATTAAAAAGGGAGGCAAAGTATTCATTTATGTGTTGGGACATACCTAGATTATATTTAGTCTCTACCATGCCTTCAGTGGTTTGTGGTCCCACTTCTTCTTTTCTTTTTCTTTATATGGATAAATAACCTTGTACTGTTGGTTTTAATTTCCTTTGCAAGGTCCAGCTCTGCTTGCCTTTTTCCAGTTCTCACTTTTCCTACACTTTGTGATCTCTAGTAGTTAGTTCTTTTTGCTGATGGATTTCTGGTAGGCTTTCTGTTTTCTCTTAATAACCTGTTTCAGATGCCTGTTCATCCCGTTCAGTCTGCAACCCTTCCCTATGATTTTTTTTCCCCTTTGCTTGGGGGACTCCAGATAGTTTCTGCAACTTTTACTTAAAATAATTCCAAGCATCTTCCATGTTCAAATCCTTGTATTCCTCACTGCACTCCATGTCCCTAACTAATTCTCTTAGTTCTTTAAAGTTTGCAATTTTATAATCAAGGACCCTAGCTGCAGACACACTTAGCTATCCCAATGGATTATCCTTTACCATTCTTCCTGAACATGATTTAACCTAAACAGATTCCATTTTATCCATTCATTCACTTCTAATTTGTTTACAGTCTACCTCATCATGAAAATACATTGCAATATAGCAACCTTTGTTTCTGTCTTTTCTGAACAGTACGTACCCTTTTACACCTGTATTCCAGCCATGACTACTATGCCATCATTTTTCTATTATCCATATAATATCTGGTTTTCCTGCACCAGTATTTCTAGTTTCTCCATTTTGTTATCCAAGCTCCTTGCATTGGTGTGTAGACATATAAGTTGTGCCTTATCTACATTCCTCCCCAGATTAAGTACAAGTCATTTTACTGCCAGTATCACCTGCCAGACTTTAACTTGGTCCTGGCACTATTTTTCCTCTTGTTGTGCATTCTCCTACCTCTGTTGTTCCTTTCTCCATTGCTGTATCCTCTTTTACTTTTCCTCCCATTCAATATTAGAATTAGGCTTGGAACTTACATGAGCATTTCCCAGCCGTCTCCCATGAATTCCTATACCTCAGCTCTATTTTTCCTTCACTAGCCAGTGTTTTTCTTTGCCTTGTTCTCATAGTCACATGCTTCCACAGGCCACTTTCCTCATCCAGAAGTCTACCCTCAGAGTCCTCTTGTCTAGCATGCATCTACAAGTCTTGAGGTTTCTCTTCGGCCTCCACTCTCGTTCCCTCCATCATCCACTCAAATCCCCTTATAAACTCAACCATAGCTTCTAGTTGCATCTTCAAACCTCAGATTTTCTCTTCCATTAGATCTATCAGGCAGCACTTCATACAAATGAAGCACCTCTCTCCAGAACAATGTACATCCCTCAGCTTCCACATCCAGTCATCTTCATGGTCTCCTCCATGTTTTGCATCTCTCTAGCTGTCATAGACTTCCCTACTAATCTCTTGTCAAGGGTAAGAAAATGGAAAACACCAAACAGCCCCCCAACCTCAAACTTCCCTTAGAAACTCACAATCAAACTCTCCTGTTTTTAGCTTTGTTGGCTGATCTTGTGCCTCTGCTTCTCCATTTTCATTTCATTTCTTTCCAAAGAACAATAGGTTTTTCTACCTTAACTTAATTTACTGGTTTGAAATGAATTTAAAAATAACAAATCAGTGCTGTTTTGAATGTTTAAACCACATATCACAGACAGGGTAACAGGACAGTCACTTTCACATGACAAAATGACCTTAAATGGAAGGCAAGAATTGTAAAATATGCCCCCAAACCATCTTCTCTTAAATGTAGCCTTCTAATCAAGAAGCTTTGCATCTTGAGTTTTCTAGTCTCTACCGGCTGCCCCACTAAGTTGCAGATAAGGGCAGCTGGATCTCCTACACTTTATGTAAGTCAGATGCACCCCTTGGGCTTATGATAAGGTTTCTGGTGTGGCTCTTCTTTGAGCATATCAGTGCGCTTCACAGCCTTAAAAAAACAGGGGATATAGCAGCTTGCTACATTTTATCATCAAGAGCTGTTTTGATACCTGCTTTTTTGACAAATACATCAAGCAGGCTGGGGAAATATACTTGATAAGGTTAGAAGTTGACAGTAAATCTAGAACTGGGTATAGCAAAGTACCTTTGAGTCCAGTATCTTTTTCTCCTCAGCTGAGATCACTGTTGTTCACTGGATACATACAGCTAACACACTACATTTTCCATTTCATGCATTTGATGAAGTAGGATTGTGCCCATGAAAGTTTATGTGATAAATAAATTTGTTAGTCTTTAAAAGTGCCACAGGATTCCTTGTTTGTTTTGTTGTTCATTGTGTGTCCTTCATCTGCTTTCTCAGGGAAGGAGGAAAGAAAAAGGAGGCAAAGTAAAAGCTTTAAAAAATATGGTAAATTACACTATTTTCATTGGATTCTTGCTATTGGGGACTTTTTCACTAGAGACATATCATTCTCTGTCTCTTTCTGCCCAGCAGGGGAATGCAAACAAGCCATAAGAAAATACACTTTTTCTAAACAATATTATTGTAGGCCTCATTTGATCAAGGATTCTGTTGCTGCAGCGTGTGTCCTTGTATGCTCTCTGGAGACAAGAAAAAATGATAGTATATCATAGTATTTTATTTGGAAACGAACCGTCAGGGCTTGTCTGTGACATGAAAGTTACCCACCTCCGGTGTCCAGACTCCTGTTACTTTACCTTGACTGAAACCCATCAAACAACACTACAGAGAAAGAAGTGAGGCGCCAGAGCTATTTCTGCTGTATCTGGAGCTACTGATGGCTGGAAAATTGTTTTGGGAAAGAGAAAGCTGTTAGTTTTACTATTCAATTCTTTCTTTGAGGTAGGTCAGAAGCAGCAAATTAGCATGCCAATGCCATGCATGTATACCAGAACTAGAGAGTGGGGAGAAAATTTTGTGGGTCAGTCCTGTGTTGCTCAATGCAACCCAGCATGGGCCTGGCTCTCTCCCCAGACATGCCTCCACCTTCTCTCCTACTTTTGAGGATCTAGAGCAACCACACGGACCTTGGGATTCTTCAAGCTGATTCCACCCATTAACTTCAATGAGCTTTGGATCTGGATTCTGGAGCACAAGGACTACTATTGTCCCTAATCCCTTACAGAAATGGAGGTTAGAGGAGAAGATCTTCCCAGTCTAGTTGCTTGTGCGCCTGGTCTGGGCAGGATACAGTCTAGCCACCTGTTTTTATGTGGTTTCACAGCAAAAATCTTGAAGACTTTGTAGCAAGGAGGGTTCTATGGCAGTGAGTGAAACACATCTCCCCCTCTTTCTTGGTATTAGCAGCATTGGTTGGAGTGACTCTGCCATCTTTTCTTCTTATGCCAAACTAATAAAGGACTTCCTCAACATCCACATCATGAACAAAACACACAAGTAGTCCTGTGACACTTTTAAAGACTAACATATTTATTTATGGCATGAGCTTTCATGGGAGAAAGCTCATGTGATAAATAAATGTGTTAATCTTTAAGGCTATGTCTATACTTGCAAGTTAGTTTGAATTAAGGAAGCTTAATTCGAACTAACTTAAGCCTGGTCCACACTACGCTTTCATTAGTTCGAATTAAGGGCTTCCTTAATTCGAACTAATAAATTCAACTTCTTAGTTCGAACTAACCCTTAATTTGAAATAGTTAGTTTGAACTAAGTCAAATGTGGCCATATTAGTTTGAACTAAGTGCTTAGTTTGAACTAATTGGCAGATTGACCTTCATGCAATTTACTAATTTTAACTGAGCAAGTGCCCTGCATGGCCATGGCTAGTTCGAATTAAATTTCCAGTGGGGCCATGCTAGTTTGAATTAACTTAATTCGAACTAACTAAAGTTAATTTGAATTAGTTAGTTCGAATTAATTAATTCAAACTAGCATTTGTAAGTGTAGACATAGCCTAAAAGTGCCACAGGACTCCTTGTTTGTTTGGCTGACCTAGACTAACATGGCTACACCTTTGGAACTTGTCATCACGAACAAAGTTTGATTCCACACACTTTGACCTGCCACTTGTTGGAGACTGATGAATCCAAGGAATGTAACAGCAGCAATATTACTTGAGCAACTGTTTCAAAGGAAAGCTGTAGGTAACACAGCATGTGAACTCCCCTTGGCAATTGATAATCTAGTTAGAACCAGATTATTGTAATCTAAATAACAGAGATGATATTCTTTCTTCATCTCTTTCCTTGCCTGACAGTTTAATCACAAATATGCTTTGGGGGAAAGAGTATACCACACTTTTCCATTTCATCAAATATTTTGAACTGCTATCCTAAGTATCATCTATTGTTAATAATTTCCAGATTATGAGTAGTCTCTTTTACTTCTTCTGTAGAAAAGTTCAAAATGGTTTTAAAAAATAAAAAGCCTCTGCCCAAAGCAACAAGCCTCACTATGGTAAATTGAGAAATAACTCAGTGTCATATATCTGTGGAACTTTTGATGAAGCAATGAATTTTAAAGCACACAGCATGGGCAAATTTGAAGGTCTAATGTGTGTCTGAACACATCTGTCATAATGTATACAACTCCTGTTTTACCCAAATCTCAACTGCCATGCCTCTGATTTCTGTCTGTAGGCTACCAGTAGCTTCTAAAGGTAAGAACCAGATAGTCAGTTCTGCTCCAGTCAGTTCCAGAAAGCCAGTGACAGTCATACCTATGAACACATTGGAAAAACCGGGCATGCATTAGAGGCTCCAGGGCTATGTCTACACTACAAAAGTTAAGTCGACTTTATTAAATTGACTTAATAGGGTCGCCTTTAAGTTAAGACTTTTGTTAAGTCGACTTAGTCAACCTTATTAAGTCGACTTAACAAAAGTTGACTTAACTTTTGTAGTGTAGACATAGCCCTTTATCGACCTTATTAAGTCGAACACTTTAAGTTGATTTAATAAAGTGGATTTAGGTGCTAATCCCCATCCACACTGGTTTAAGTCGACCTAATAAGGTTGACTTAAGCGTTAAGTCAACCTAAAATGAGGTGTTATTAGGTCAACTTAACTTTTCCTTAAGTCGATTTAAGGAAATCCCAGTGTGGACATGGGGTAGTTTAAATCAATTTAAGCCTCCTTAAATCGACTTAATTTGTAAGTGTAGACGCACCCAAGAACAGAAGCAAATGCAATCACTGGTTTGTTCTGTTATGGGCTTTGCTATTGTAATTATAGAGGATCAATGACAACTTACAAAAAGCTTGCCAGGTATAGCCCCCATTGTGACCACATTCCTAATATTTAAATAGCAATGATCTTACATGCCAAATATTAAACTGACTTTGCATCGTCTTAGCTTGCTGCTTTGGTCCTGGAGGAGGGAAGCCTCAGCTCCCTACTAACCCAGCAGAAGGCTCCAGTTGTTTGTAGGGGGCTGGGCTACTGCCTCTGCTCAAGCAGAACCTCCTTCTCTGAGGTGGACAAGAGGCTGCTTTTCTCCCCCAGCTATCAGAGGAATGGCAGTGATGGGCTGGGAGAGGAGGGATGGATGTTGGCTGTGGTTCCGGAGACCCCTCTTGTTTCCACCAGCTTGACTGAAGGTGTTAGTGTGGAGCTCCTCAGTGGGGAATTGTGGCCCTAATCTCCCTTGAATGCTCAAAGAGCAGAGAATGGGAGCTATAGTGGCATCTGGGGTCCTCTGCTCTGAGCCTACTCTGCAGCAGCCAGGACCTCCTCTTCTCTTCAGCCATCAGAGAGCTGTGGTAGCATCTGGTCTCCATTCCAGCAGAAGATCTCTGCTTGGGGATGATGAGGCTGTGTGGCTAGATAGTCTCTTGCTAGCCAGCTGAGAAATAGTGGAGGAATTATGGTTCTCAGTATCATAGCTGCTGGTTTTGCTTCCACTCCTTTCTCTTGAGCAGCAGGCTGTCTAGTGTGGGGCGTCCCTGCCGTCTGCTGTCCAACATACCTGATATCAATTAACACCTACTCAAGCAAATCCCTATGCTTGGACGCTAGTCACAAGCCTATTGATCCTAGTACTTAATCGTGCCCTGCTTTCATTCCTTATTTAAGCCACCAGGAGTTTGATGTTTATTTCACCTCAGGCTGAAAGAGGCCCATAAAGCAGAAACTGTAACCCCAAGAACCCTAGCCACATATGTTAGCATGCCAACATGTCCTAACAAAAGGCAGAATGAAACCTTCCAAAACTGCTTCATAGAACTGTATTTATAATCTCATATTCAAGTTATTTACAGTATAGAGATGGTATGACTCCAGAGATTGGTAATGGGAGGAAGAGCCTTTCCCCTGCCGGCCATTTGTTTAAATATGGTACCAGTCAGTAATTACTAGCAGTTGTCAGAAGTTCACAAGCTTTGAGTGGCCTGTTGAATTGAACTGGTCATCTCAGTCCTGTTCTTAATAGAAAAATGTTCACATCCAAAAACCACCTGTGCATCACAACTGGTATCCTTGTTGGCATTCTCAGCAGGGCTGCAGAAGAGACCTTAGGGCTAAGAACTAAATGGATGTCCATTCCATTATTATTTATGTATTATTTCTATAGTGCCATACATGGGGTCAGATTTTCAAAGGTATTTAGGTGCCAAAAGATGCAACTAGGTACTTACTGGGATTTTCAAAAGCACTGAATTCCTACTGATGTGGCTTAGCAGCCTAATTTGCTATGTTTGAAAATCCCACTAGGCACCCTAAATACCTTTGATAACCTGGTACTTTGTAGACAAATAGAAAATGAGTTCTTGTCCCATCAAGCTTACCATACAATTTGAGACAACAGGCAAGAAATGAATAAACGAATACCAGTTTGGGGACAGGAAGATATGATTTAAGTACAAGCCATTCTGTAAGAGATGTGGTCTCTCTCCATCTCTCTTCTGTTTTGATCAATGACATCTGGAAAATTGTGTTCTATTTTGGGTGTCACTCCACCAGAAAGATATTGACAAACTGAAGAGAATTCACAGAATAGAAACGAAATTAATTATGGTGCCTGGTAAGATTAAAAGACAACCAGGAGGATGTAAATATTAGAAAGTTGTAGATATCATGGGTGAAGAAGAATTATTTAGTGTGAAGCATGGTCTTATAGTCATAAGAAATTACCTGAAATTAAGGAAGAGAAAATGTAGTCTGGCAATCGGGGGACAGAGACATGGTTTCTGGGTTTGTTTCCCAAGGGAAGCCAGACTTTTTTAAAGTAGGCTAGAAAAAATGTTTTGTAGTGGCATGCAAGTGGGCTGGTGGTAGTAAAAGGTCTTTTCCATCTCTGTCATCTATAATTCATATCAATCATCTGTGGAAAAAAATTTCTCAAAGCAGATAGAGAAATAGGTTTTTCAAACTGATAATGTTAAACCTGTTACATAGCAGGTTAGTGTTCCATTATACAACTTGAATAGGAATTTCATAAATTAATGGGGGGCTATGTAAAAAATTAGAAATTAGAAATTTTTGCACTGAAAATCACCGGCTGGTGTGTTTTGATAGCCAAGGTAGAAAAGACATGCAATAGTTTGCTTCTTCCAGGTATGATCGACTAGCATATAGAGATCAGTGATTGACTAAGTTGTAGTTTGGAGATCTTGGTTAATAATTACCAGAGATGTTTCTAATGCTGAAAGCACCAATCTTATTTCACATGTGTAGGCATCAGGCTGCAAGGAAGTGTGGTCTCAAAAGTAAAGACCACCACTTTATTTAGTAAGTCATGTAATGTTCTTGTGTAACATGAGTAATAATATCACATTACCTACACTGTAACTAACAAATTACCAGATTGATTTTATAAATCCTTAGAGAGAATGACAATTTACTACTCCCATTTAGAACATTTTTCTACTTCACGTTGCAGATTTCAGCATAAAACTAGGAAAAAGCATATTAGCCAATTACTGTGAATACCCCTATTCATTACTGCAGAAAGTTATTCTTTATTAACTTGGTTATTGTACATGAGAGTAATTTAACAAAGGGCACTAATAAATGTAGACAGCTACTCAGAGAAATGGAAGTGTTAACTTGCTAGATAGCTGTTAGGGAGAAATAAACTGTGATTTCCAGTATGCAGCTTAATCTCTCCCCATTTGAACTTTAGCACATTTTAGAAACTGACAATAATGTCTCAAAGATTAGAAAGGAAAGGACAAAGCCTGCTATATTCTTCCTTCTACTTTTGAAATAGATTTGTTTAAGAGTCATGTGGTGGAAAGATGATTTGGCTTTGTATTTTTCCTTTTCCTAGGGTAGAAACCAATGTTACTACAATAGTGTTTGAAAGCATGTGCTCTGGTAGCATGTTTGAATGCATAGCTGGGCCCAAAAGTCAAGATCAAAACAGAACATTGTGAACAAAATAGAAACACCAGCAATCAAAATAAATCTCTTGTACAGTGTGTGTGGGGGGTGGGTGTCTCCATCCAAAGAGTCCTTGGATCTCCATGATCCAGGGCTGGAATTTGTAACTTAGCACTCTACAACTCTATAAAATATTCACTGAACAAGGAAATGTAGTTGCAGAGTGAGAATTAACACTGTATGCACTCTATACCCTTAAGTTCTTCAGTGAATTCTGTTTTCCCATCCCCCATCTGCACTGCCACACATTAAAGTTCTGTTTGGTCCCATTCAGGTTCTGAACACATGGAGCCAAATTTTCAGAAGACCTTAGCACTTAGCATATGTGATGCACCGTACACTCTTGTGGTGTGATTCTGTATCATTCATTTTCTCCTGTATAGTGTGTGTATTGTTTAATGCAAATTGTCACGTAAGATGTTTTTGGAATGCTCATGATGTTCTGAACATTATTTTTATAGTAATATGTTTGTAGTAATATTATGTGTATGGTTATGAAACTTTGCTATGTAATATTCCCCAATATATGTCTCATGGCTTGAGACAGATCTAGGCAAAACTATACAGAGCTGAGGGGCAGTTTGCACCTCACTAAGGCATGCATAAAACAAACCCAGCTCTTCCTGAAACAAAGGACTAGCGTAAGCATCAACAAAGGAACCCCGATAAGGGAATGCTCACTGATTCAGGACATCTGAGTTCGTAAGGTTGCTGAAGTGTTAAGCTTAGTTTAGAATGCAATTTGCTTTTTGTTTTCTCTTGATCCAATCTGACCTGCTTTCCTCTGACTTATAATCACTTAAAATCTTTCAGTATTTAATACATTTGTTTGTTTATTTTACCTGAAACAATGCGTTTGGTTTAAGGTGTGTTAAAGACTCCATTTGAAGCAACAAAGCTGGTGCATATCAATTTCTTCAACAACTTGACAAACTTATGAGTTTGCAGTGGTCAATGAGTGAGTAGCACTGAACATTGTAAGATGGCAGTTCCTAGGGTTGCATCTGGGACTGGAGATACTGGCTGGGGTTATTCTGTTGCATGAGCTAAGGCATGGCTTGTCAGAAGCACTCACTCACTCAACTGGGCCCAACTTGCTTGCTGGAGGCTATGTGTGATCTGTCCAGGAGTGTGAGTTCACACAGCAAAGCAGAGCAAGATGGGCTCCAGAAGTGGGGAATTGGGGTGACACAGTGATTCACCAGTCCAGATTGTAGAGAGGAATATCACAGCATACTGAAGATTTTCAAAATCTGGGCAATTATTTTGGTACCTACCTAGAAGTGAACTCTTCTGGAAATCTGGTTGTTAGAAGTAAACTCCTCTTCCTGATGAGTGATCAGAATGGAGCAATGAGAAAGGGGGGGATGTCACTGCCACAAAGGTGGTTATGAGCATCCAAATAGTACATTTAGAGACAAAATTAAATATTTCTATTTGAATTTGCATCTGAACAGCTTAAATATTATAATAGTCAAAGGAGATGAGCAGCATATTCAGAATGAGACAGTGGTTCTCTCAGACTAAATTCTCTCATGTTCCTGGCTTTCACTCTTCTCCTGTCTCTCTCTCTGACTGGACCATGAGAATCAAGATGGCATATAGTTCACTGCTCTTCTGGTTATGTGAGACTGATGGATCTAATGTATTTCACGCAAGTGCTTTGTAAGCAGAAATAATTTCTGTGTGGAGATCGTTCTTTCTGTTGGACAATATATTTAGAGAAATAGAACTGATAGACAATGTTCTCCTCAAGTTTGGATAAATTTACTCTGCATGTTCATACAACTTTAAATGCTCTTTACTGGCAGTTTTGGAGATCATTTCTCAGACCAGGGGCTAGGAACAATGATGTATGCTCCTTGTATATCTGCACAAGGCACTAGGGATAAACCTTTCTTTTGTTGCTCTTTCCCAAGAAGTCTTAGCCTCCTTGTTGAATTCAAGCATCATTATCAGTACTAATGCATCCTTCTTGCTGATGGGGATGAGGGAACAGTAATTTATTGTAGACCTTGAAAGGAAGGAGTGTAGCTTATCACTCCAATATACTCGGGCAGCAATGCCAGGGCTCCACCCATTCTCTGCTTCTTCCCACTCACTTGCTTCCTGTGGATGTTGGGGTGTGCATAACTCTTGTGCTCTGCATAGGACATGGACTCAAGATCCAAGTGTCCTTAATGTGGTCATGTATAAGAATAAGCAGGACTCAAACTTGAGTCAGTGATGCAACCAGGCAACAGATTCGTCCACATTGCCACTCGGTGACAGCTGGTAGCTGGTTGTGACCTGCAAATCAAAGCAGAGATACACTATGGTAAGTCCGACCCAAAAGCCTGGATTGGCAGCTGCCTTGGAGGCTTCCAATTAGCCCCTTGACTTCATATAAACCCACAGGGTGCACAAAGAAGTGTATAGGCAACAACCTAGATTCTCACCGAGCTGCTACAACTTACTCTGCTCTTGAACTCCTGGCATTGACTTTGGCTTTGACTTTGACTTGGATTCTGGCCTGGCTCGAGACCCAGAACCCTGACACAAGTTCTGACCAGTGGTACTGACCTCAACCCAGAAGTCTGACCTCAAGCCCCAAAAGGATCCTTTCAGTTTACATGGACCACCACCCAACCTGTGCTGGCTCTTTACGAACATAGAAACAGCAGGTCATCCCTTAGCTGGCGTGTCTCAAAGGGAACCAGAAACACCTGAATGGATTGACTGTCCCCTTTTAGGAGAACTCCCCATGTCAAGAGTAGAGAAGTTGCAGCTCCCATCAGAGAACCAGACTATGCGGTTGGAGATTACTCAGACACCAAAAAAAAAAAAGCTAGATGCAGACTCAACTGGTACCCTGTGCCATCAAGAAGCAGTAACTGTAGTAGGAGACCACCCAGTTCCAAGATGAGAACATCGCCCTCCAATCACGTGCCATGCCCCTGGATATGAGAAAACTGTTCTCCTCCCTGAATGCTTCAATGGAGACTACCAAAAGTTCAAGGGTTTTGTTTAATTGTTGTTATTGGCAGCTCCTGCTCCACCTCTGATCCTACCCCACTGATCAAGCTAAGGTAGGATTAGTAATTAGCCTCGTAATGGAGAGGTGCTAAATTGGGCCTCACTTCTTCCATAACAAGGAAGTCTGATGCTGACAAACTGGGATGCCTTTCTTTTCAGGTGTCTTTTTAAATTTTCAACAATCCCACCACATTTGCTCAACCAAGGTGACCCTACAAGAGCTCCAACAGGCTGGATTTGGTTGTCTACTATGGCACCCAGTTGCAGGTGACTTGTCTCTGGCACTAAGTGGAACTCAGTAGCTCAGCTCTACCATTACAGAGGGGATTATGTGAGGAAGTTAGAGGAACTCGCTTTCATGGGAATACCAGCCATTGGATGCCTTTGCTGACCTCACCATAAGCATTGACAACAGACTGCATGAGCAAAGCAAAGAAAGGAAGAGATTAGTGCCACATCCCAACCAAATGTGCTCAGTAACAGTCACTGGCCCAATTCCACAGTTCATGCAACTTTATGCAGACTGCTGCTGGGAGATTCATTATTTCCATAATTTGTGTTTCTGTCGTGGGGAACCTGGCCACACACTCACTGGTTACCCATCACGGGACCCCGTCCAGAAAAATTTGGGAAATGATTGAGCCCAGGATCAATAATTGGGCCAGTCTGGGTGGGCCTCACACCATTCCTCCCCTTCCTGAAGCATGCCTGAGGAATGGTGAGAGCCCTCATTACACCTCCAAATTCAGATCTGCCTCCATATCCCAGGCAAGCCTCGATGAGTTCCTTTGCAGTGGGCACTCATGGACACTACAACTGCAGATAGTTTCATGAACATGAATGTTTCAGGAAACTTGAGCCAAAAGTGGCTCCTGGCCTCTTAGCTACTTAGAGACTTGTTCCTGTCCTTGGCCTGGTGGCTCAGGGGACTGTGTCTTTGGAAGCTGTTGTCTAGAACCACCAAGAAACCTGAAGCAATCCACTCACCATACTGTCCCATAATCCTCAATGTTTCCTGGCTGACAACCCATAACCCTTATATTCTTTGGCGGGAATAGAAAATCGGCTTCTTCTCTGCATTTTGACAGCAATTCTGCCTGTGCACATCACTTGAAGGAGCCCAGCTGGAGACTGAGCCACCACTGATGCCGGCTGTAGCCCAGGTGCGATCAACACCAAAATCAACCAGCGATTTTCCCACTGAATACCGTGACTACATGAATGCCTTTGAAAAAATGCCAAAGAGATCCTACCACTACATTGGGACTAAGACTGTCCAATGGAACTGTCCAATGGCCTGAGGCCAATATAGCCTTTTGTCACATCTATGCAATGTTCAAACTAGAACTGTTTACCCTGCATGTCTATCTCCAGACGTATCTGGCCAAAGGGTTTTATCCTGCCATCAACCTCCTTTGCTGGGGTCCCTGTTCTTTTTGTCATAACAAAAGATGGGACCCTATGTCTATGCAAGGATTACCAAGCATTCAGTCAAGTAACTGTCAGAAATCAGTATCCCATCCTGCTCAACCCAGAGTTGTACTGAATGCAGTCAGCTCAAATATTCACTAAACACAACCTATGAGGAGCATACAACCTAGTAAGGATTAGATCAGGTGATGAATGGAAGATGACTTTTCAAACCCATGAATACTTGGTGACATTACTTAATTTCACAGCTGTTTCTGCCATTTTCCAGCATTCTATGAATGTGGTTCCATGACATCCCCTATGCCAATATGTTGTAGTTTACCATGATGACATGCTTGTCTTTTCTGAGAGACCGGAGCAACATACCCACCATGTCAAATCTGTCATCATTTGGCTTTACCAATGAGGTCTATGTGTGAAACTCAAAAAGTACAACTTCAGTCAACATGCTACAGAATTTTTGAGTACATCTTGTCCCCAAGA
>ML685763.1:320038-322538 GCA_007922175.1 Pelusios castaneus
TGATCCAGAGTTATGATGACTATAATGTCTATAAGATTTTGGATTCTAAAATTAAATGCAGTTCCCTCTGGTACCTCATTAATTGGAAAAGTTTCAGCCCCTAGGAGTGCTCCTGGGTCCATGTGCCTGACCTCACAGCAGCCTTTCACACAATCCACCCAATGAGGCTCCTTTCTCAGTTGTAATAATGATATGCATATAGGAACAAATACAAGTCCTATTCAAATCAATGGCAAAATTCCCAGTGACTTCAATGAGGGCAGAATTTGACCACAAGAGGATTTTGTGCTCTAGCAGACTTTGCAGGAACTGTATGTGTACATGTGTAGCACGGAACAGCATGAGCTAGGGTTTTCTGTTTTAGCTCACAAGACAACATTGTTTTCAAGCATCTGATGAAGTGGGATTTTCTCCCATGAAAGCTCATGCAATAAATAAATTTGTTAGTCTTTAAAAGTGCCACAGGATTCCTTGTTTGTTTTGCTGACCTAGACTAACATGGCTACCCCTTTGGAACTTGATTCTAAAAGTGTATGAGATTTGACAAAATGACTTAAGTAGGTTAAGGTTTTATAGACCTCAATGATAAGATGTTTAATAATGTTTCTTTTAGGACAAGCATGCACTAGCCGGGTTAGATAAGGAGACATTTTGCAGATTAAGATAAGTGTGAATTTGCTATCTCACACTGCTCTGACTATGTTGTCACATACAACATAAAAAGGAAAAGATACTGAGAGGTAAAGCACACATTTACTTGAAGCTTTGATCCTTTCTTGGCGACTGTGTGATGTTGTTAAACTCAGAGATGTAATGCACAGTTGTTTTCAAAATTCGTGACAGTTGCCTTTTGGAATGGCACCCAGTGAGCTGTGAAACTCATGTACTCATTTGTCCACTTGTCCCTATCTCGTGTTATGGAAATATGTTTACACTCATTTTGTCTTGAGGATTTTTTTTAAGTTGGATGAGGTGATCTACAGATGCAGCATTGCACATACTGCAAAATATTTTCAAGTTGGTTAAACTCCGGTGCCATGATGGGCAGAAGTTGTCTGAAGTCAGCAGAAGTTTGCTTTGTCCATTTTGATGGATTCTCTTTCAAGGTTAACTATTTGCATGGCATGGAGTGTGTGAATGTTAAGAACATTTTGGCAGAGAACAACGGGATAAGCTTCATGGGTGTGGCAGGCCCAGGCTTGCTCTGCAAGTAAATCACAGTGGTCATTGTAAACCCACACAAGATGAGATGATGAAAATGAAGTTGATATTGCACTTGCTTAATTCTGATTGTCTGGCATCCATCTACCAGATCTCTACTTCCTTTATCCTACTGGCAGTGCATCTAGTTCTTGTGGCTGAACCACATGTACCAAAATGCCATTCCAGCTTTTTATGTTTATATTCCAGCTTGGTTTTTTCATTGGGGGTGAAGCAAGTAGCCTTAAAGCTGGCTTTTGTATGAATGTGAAATAGGTTCAGATGGTGTCTTCAAAATGTCACCAACAAAAAAGGCAATAATGAGTTTCACAGCAAGGTTTTAGTTTCTTGCTGTCTGATGGCTTTAGCCTTGAATAGGAGTTGAGGTCTGGGAGCAGTCATATGACAGGGGGCAGCATACTTTAAAATGTTGAAGATTTCTTTTCTCTTAACGCCAAACTTGAAAGCTAGCTCCACCAGGCATTGCCCCTTTGGGCTGAATAAAAGGAATGATTGTCCTAGGGTTTTGATGTTGGTCTGGGTCTCAGAAGACCAACGTTCCATTCCCCACTCTACCATAAAATCCCTGTATGACTTTAGAGACAAGTCCCTCAATTCCACATCAGTGAAATGGGGATGAAACTTTCCTACTTTACAAAGTTGTTCTGAGAATAACTACATTAAAGACTGTGAACTGTTCAATTACTATGGCAATGGGGACCACAGAAATACTTAAGATAGACTTCTTCGTATTTCCGTCCAGGAGAAAGGAATTACAATTGTGCCAGGCTCCTTCATGTGGGCTGTAAGGGGAGTGACTTCTTGTATCCTTCCTATATAGAGGGGATTTGGGAAAATTCTTCTCACTAATCAGCAAGGACAAAACAAAATATAAATGGGCTAACACTTCAGGACTGAAGGTATTAGGAACATTTAAGACAATGGAATAAGATGCCAAAAGGGGTTGTGGAATTCCCTAAAACTGGAGTTTTTTCAGTGCTAGTCTAAACAGCCATCTATTCGGGATGGTTTAGAAATAACTAAATTAGTCCTCATGCAAAGTTGGGGGCTATATTAAATTGCCTATTTCCTACCAAAATGGTTCTATTATTCATGACATTTCAGTTTTTCTTTTGTTTCATCTCTTGTCAGGCTTGCACAAGTCCATTTTGCTGCCTTTCAAATCCCAACCCATCTCACAAAGATGAAAACTCTCCAGATAACATCTTCCCTAAGGAGAAAGCTATTTGTATTTTTTATAACAGTCTCTTTTGGCATGCCTTGTTATGGCCTCCCTATC
>ML685763.1:327538-332085 GCA_007922175.1 Pelusios castaneus
TATCTCCTGTTTATATTGTTGAAATTTTCAGAAATATATAAATGGTGGAAAGGGAAATAAAGGCATGGAGAGATGAAGTGACTTACTTGAGGTCATTTGACAAATCAGTAGCAGAGATAGGAAGAGAATCCAGATTTCTTAACTCCTGAGTTCAGTATCCTGTCTGCTGGATTCTGCAGAAGGATGGACTAAGGCTAAGCAGACAAAACATATACATGGCGTAACAGATCAGAAGCCGCTGCAATAATTTATTGTAAGGAAAGTTTGAAAGTTAAAATCAAATTGCACAAGTATATATATCCATGTCTATATGCACAGAACTGTGAATCTGCTGGTATTTTGAGATTACATGTGTAGATCTTCAGCGGGACAGAAAAGAGTTATGGATTATTTTTGTGGGAGTTAAATTTATCAGGTTATTAGGTACTGTACTGGGTTAAAGAACACCACAGTTCATTTTGTGGATTGGTGCTTGTGGAAGTGAAAAGAGGGAGGGTAGTTTAATTCTAAAAGACAAATATTTCATTTCATCTCTACATCCCTGCATAATTAATATGGAAATGGTGGGGTTTGCGATGTTGGAGCTTGTTACTTTTAGAAACCACAGTTAGATGTAAATAACTTTTGTAGTTTAGCTCCTGGTAGAGCTAACAGAAAAGATTGTGTTTGTAGCATGGTGTTATGTGTAGTATGAATATTGTAAGTTTACAGTAGTAGCCAGCACAGTTAGATGGCTGGTGTAGGCAGTGGGGGGATGAGGTAGTAATTCCAAATGTTAGAATTCAGCTATGTCCAGGATCTGGCACAATTATCCAATAGCCAGGGAATACAATATGTCTTTGTTGATTGCCATCTGTATGCTGTGGCACAGGCAAGGATAAGATGGATACAGTGGCTTACTGAAGACCTTAGAGAAACACCATTCTGAAGGGTCTGCATGGACCAGAATAGAGCTGCATCAGGAACAGGGTTGGTGGGAGAAATGCACATGAAATAATACCCATGAAGTACAGCAGGCACCTGTGACCCAGCAGCAAGCTGTTGAGGAGGGCAAGGATGCACAGGGTGTGATTGCAATGGAACTAAATCGGTTCTTTTTCATCATAGTAGGGATTGGGAAAGGGATGTGGCTCGAGGAGAATGAGAGCTACGGGAGGTGGTTATAGTTGGGCAGGGGGAAGTGTAAACATTTACAGTCTCCCCATGAGGGGAGGAACCTTTACTCTGCTTGAAGACACATGTCTGGTGCCCCGTTATACCAGTGGAAGGGCAGTCAGCACTGATTCTTCTATGAACCAAGGAGGACTGGGTTGCAGTAGAGTCCTCTCTGGTGGTAGAATCTATGGCCATGGTGACAACTTCCAGATGGGTAGCCGTGTTGGTCTGTATACAGCAAAAAACGAGAGTCCTGTGGCACCTTAAAGACTAACAAATTTCTTCGGGCATAAGTTTTCATGGTCTCCAACCCATGAAAGCTTATGCCTGAAGAAATTTGTTAGTCTTTAAGATGCCACAGGACTCTCGTTTATGGCCATGGTGACTCCGAAGCATCATATTTGCTCCACTTTCAACCAACATGGTACTTCTGTGTTAAAATTAAGCACTTACCCATTCACTCTTTAGTAAAATAAGTAAATAAATAAATAAAATTAAAAATTCCAGGTAAGTAATACGTTCTCAGCAATTTAGGTTGTATTTCAGCAGATGCCTGGAACTGCTCTGTTGTATATACAGTGTGGAGTTTGTATATAACCAGTGCAACTGTTTCAATTTCATCTCCCAGGTAGGTGTGACTTATGGGCAAAGCACAAGCAGCTAAGGGTGCTGGAACTAGGGCTGGTGGGTTTGTGGCAGCACCCCGTGGCTTGAAGTAGTAATAACCAGACAGGTGGTTTTCACTTTTAGCTCCCCTACTATGAAACCCCGTGAGTATCCTGTATCACTATTTCTGCACATCTAGGCTTGCAGACCATAATATTGTCAACGCAGTCAATCCAGAGCCCATTGTTAATTGGTCTATATAACACTGTCCAGAGAAACATCAGAGCAGCACAAAGAATATTGCCAGTCTGTAAATGCATAATTCTTCTGTGGCCCAGATGAAAGCAATGGTTTATTTTTTCGTGGCAAAGTATTTTTGTTTAGCCTTAATTATTGTCCTGGATGCAAATGCAGTTGTTCTCTTGGACTTAATTTCATTGACCTGAGTGGGTGCTGCATCTAGCACGCAAATCCAAAGCATCTGTTCTTACAATAGTAAGCAAAGTAGTATTATGCAAAGTACTAACTTTTAACAGCCCAATTCTTTAACTGATTCAGAGCAAGACTCAGTTGCATTTGTCCATGAAAACAAAAAGCCTAATATTACTATGTAGTAATGCCTGCAGGGGTTCCACAACTGTTGCATAGTTTGAAATAAACTTAGCGTATCATGAGGTAAGTCCCAGAAATAAACATGCAGAGGTCTCACCTGCTGGTCTGGGTGCCTGAGTGACTTCTACAGTGTGGTCTGGGTCAGGGCTCATGTCTCTCTGTGAGATCACAGGCCCCCAAAAAGAAAAATTTGTCTGTCTAGTGTGTGGCATTCGGGAAAATTCTGTTTCATACCAGGATTATTCATGCATAGCTCTTAAATACACTTAATGCAGGGCTGGCGCATCTCTGGATACTATTATAGAGATCGATTAACAATGGAACTTTCAAGATTTGTGATGTCATCTTCTAATCCCTGGGAAAGATGGAAGTGTCTAAAACAAAAATCGAAGAAGTCCCTCATGGGTTGTGAAACATGTAAGAACATTGCTATGCTAATGTGGTTATACCTGGTAACATTCCCTATGTGATTCCAGTAGCGAGCATCACAGCTCCAAGAACATTTCTTCTATGTCTGCAATAATGGCTGCCATATAACTGCATAATTAGGCAGGGCTGTCCCGTGGGGGGAGTGGGGCCCAGGGTCAATTGGCCGAAGCGGGGCCCTGCCCACATGCTGGAGGGGAGCGTGGGGGGCCGACCGGCCTGCTCTGCTTCCCAGGGAGCTGGCCCTGGGCCGGGAGGCCGAGGCTGCCAGTGTGGGGAGCCGGCTCTGGCCCCGGCCCTGGAGGCTCCCTGTTGCAGGGGCGGCGGCTCCAGCCCTGGAGGCTGAGGTCACCTGCAGGTGGCAGCCCGGCCTGGGCAGGGAGACCGAGCTTGTCTGCAGGTGGGAGGGCAGAGCTGGCTCCGGTCCCAGGGAGTCGGCCGTGGGGGGCAGGCAAGCCCAGAGGCCAGGCCCCACGTGCTCCGCTCTGCTCTGCGGGGTGGCCGTGGGAGGAGGGGCTGCGGCGCGCTTGGGTCCCGCACTGCCCAGCTAGGGGTGGGACAGTGCAGGGCCCACGTAACCGCGGGGCCAGGGGCGATCGCCCCGTTCACCCTCCCCCAGGGACGGCCCTGTAATTAGGCTCATGAAAACCCACTACCCTTTTCTTGGTAATTACCAATTGAAGGTCTAATTTCTTTTTATGATTCTATTGTAGCTTTCTCATGGGCAAAGGAAACTGCTAAGTTTGTTGCTGGTGACCCAAATCTTTCCCATTTTACTCCCTATACAAATCTAGTTGTACAGCTTGATATGTCAGGCTCATTACAGTCTGCCCATTTAAACCTACTACTGTAGTGTGGTGGAAATGCATCCATCAATCATCTTTTGCTTTAAAAAGCAAGAGAAAAGTCCATTCACAGAATAGGGTTGTGGGTTTTTATAACATCCTGGTAGAGCTCTGCAGATACATCGTCATGATTCAACACTGCATCAAAATGTGGGGTAAGTAATCTGAGTTTAAAAAGGTCGCAGTTAAGTCGATTCCAGCAGAAATCGCTGACCTGAACCAGGAACTTGTGCTCAGTGGAGAGTGGCTGTCCTGCAGAGGTGAAAGTGTCAAGAAAATAAAACAGTTTATGGTCAGGATGAGGTGAACTATAATTATCTATATTCAGCACAGAAACATAAAAAGTGACACCCTAGACTGGTTTTCAGCTTGGAGACCTATAGTGTACTTTATTGTCCTGGTGAAATGGGGCTTCTTTTTCCATGGTCTACCTTGTATAGTTAGATACATCGATATGTAGCCCTGATTCACAAGAAAATCATGACTTAGAGCTATGACTATAGAGTGAAGGGTGCTTACATACAGAGGACTTACTGAAGCATTACAGGTACTTAACTTACCAGGATCTTAGTTGTCCACCACTTTTGTGCTAGTCTCAAGGTTGCACTGTTAGTGAATTATTTTCTTTGACATAGGCTGTAATTTCTTTAGTAATTTTTTTTCCACTTTGACATATCATATTAGCTGCCATAGTCAACATCTTGCTGCCTCACAACTCTCAGAACATTTCCTCAATGTTTGGCTAACAATAGACAAAGCCAGAGAGGGCTTTTGTGCCTTGTGAAGCCAGCAGTTATAGGTACCCAAAATGAGGTACCTAGAATGTAAAGGAGAATTTAAGCTTTCTTTCTTTCTTTCTTTCTTTCTTTCTTTCTTTCTTTCTTTCTTTCTTTCTTTCTTTCT
>ML685763.1:332095-343140 GCA_007922175.1 Pelusios castaneus
TCTTTCTTTCTTTCTTTCTTTCTTTCTTTCTTTCTTTCTTTCTTTCTATTCAACATCCATAATTGCTAGGGTTCAATAGAACAAGAAGCTGAGCTCCATTTTTGCAGCAGGAGAGTGGGAATGCAACATATTGCTCTCTCCCTCTCCCCATTTAGACACTTTCAGAATCATCAACTTTATTTTCATACAGCCATACCCATAAGACACAAATAACAAATAGGTGGCAGCAGGTTATGACACTGTGCAATGTCTCAGTGACTTGTCCTGTGTTATCTTCTCAGACAAACCTGGCATGATTCCAAAATACACCAAGAACAGCAACCTAAGGGGCTAGTGGGTATCCTGTTAGAACAATGGGAACATTGCAAAATAAGCCGTACAGAGGGTTTATTGGTCCCCAAAAGTTCTAACAAACTACTGCTGGGAGCAGAAGGGAGTTGCTGTGGGAATTCAAACAAAAGTTCTTTCAAGTAGTTTTATGGTTCAGACTGAACCCTTCACTCTGTACTGACATTAGAGTCTTATCTCTCACCTGTTCTCTCTTTTCTTGCTTTCCCTCCATTGCTACATGTAGGAGTACGAGACAAGGGAGAGAATGGAGCATAGTTCCATGATGAACTAACTAGGGGTACATCTACACTGGAGCCTTAGGTCGATTTAAGGAGGATTAAGTCAACCTAAAGAACTCTGCATCCACACTGGGCTCTTATTAAGTTGACTTAAGCACTTCCTTAAGTCAACTTAATAACATTACCTCTGAAGGTCAACCTAAGGCTTAAAGTCAACCGTATTAAGTTGACTTAAGCCAGTGTAGATGGGGAATAGCCTTTAAGTCGACCTAATTGGCCTCCAATATTAATTTGTCACTTAATTAATTTATTAATTAAATTAAATCACTAATTAATTACTATGGGCTGGGCTGGAGAGAAGAGAAAGAGCAGCAGCCATCGGGCTGGGGAGAGCCACGGCCGGGGCGATTGAGCTGGGGAGAAGGGGAGAGCCGCGGCTGGGGAGATCAGGCTGGGAAGAAGGGGAAAGCCGAGACTGGCCCAGCCTGATCTCTCCAGCCACGGCTTTCCCCTTCTCCCCAACCCAATCTCCCCAGCCGCGGCTCCCCCAGCCTGATCACCCTGGCCATGGCTCTCCTCAGCCCGATGGCCACAGCTCTTTTTCTTCTCTCCAGCCTGACCCATAGTATATTAATAAAACTACAATATTTAATTTTAACATTTTAATTAAAGTTCAAATGAAAAGACATTTATGCATTTCTTTTGACTGAAGGTACTTAGGCTTGCTGATGCTTCCAGCACCAAACACTGTTGCCCATGAGGCACCATGCCTCACAGATTGCTGCTCAGCAAGTATGACATCTTGCTTAGCTGCATCATCAGCTTAGAGGGAACATTGGCCCCCTCCCAGAGTTCCTGACCACTCCTCTGTCAACCTAGCACCTCCCAGTGTGGATGCAGGCAGTCGACTGGAGTTTTCAGTGTGGACGCTCTAAGTCGACTTAACAGGGTCGACTTTAAGTCAACTTAAAGTTGACCTTGTTAAGTTGACTTAACAGAGCCTCCAGTGTAGACATACCCTAGGAGCTTCTTCCTCATAATTTTGGCTCTTTGCTACTCTTTCTTCTGCTTATTCATAGCATCATGTTATATATTTCCCTTGAATTCCTTCCAAGAGTAATTTCACACTGGTCAGTAATCTGTCATCTAGACAGCAATCTCTGTCCCATGGCTGACAATTTCTAGGCCATACTTCATGCATTTACAGATATATTTCCTTTCACACAATAGCAGGGTAATTATTGTATGTTAAGTTCCAAAGGGTAGCCGTGTTAGTCTAGTTCAGCAAAACAATCAAGTGTCTGATGAAGTGGGATTTTCTCCCACAAAAGCTCATGTGAAAAATAAATTTGTTAGTTTTTAAAGTGCCACCTGACTCCTTGTTTGTTTTATTGTATATTAAAATAAAGCAGTTTTACTACAGTTACAACAATTTTTTTCCTTTGGCTTTCTGAAGAGGATCAAATCAACAGTAAAAATGAGCCCAACCATAACACCCAATATTGGACCTCAGATCTGGATCTGAAATTTGCAAATTGTCCCTGTCATCATAATAAAGTAAATCAAAACCTGGAACCATATATTCTGGATCCAAATCTATATTTTATAACTAGAGATTATCTTAATGAGCAAAAGATGATAGCTTGCTTTTAAGAACAATGGACAGTGTGACCTCTTGCATCTCAAACTACAATGATTCAGAGAATAACTTTATATAGCCATCATATTTTATATACTGTCATGAAGCGTGGCTCTGCTCCTGCCTTCTTCCCACTGAAGCTATAAAGATTCCATGGTTGTGCCTTCACCATTTCCTTTTCTTTTAAGTTGCCTTTATCTGTTTCACAACAGTCCCATGCAACAATATTGACTTAGCTTTTGGTTCTTTTACCAGGGCCTGAGGGGGGACAGAGATCTCCCTATTCCGAGCATCTCTATGGCTCGGCTTGGCTAGCCTTGTTCTTCCTTCTCTCTCCCATCTTTGTAGCTTCCTTTCTGCCTCCATGGGGTAATTGGCTTAGCCAGCCAGCCTGATTGACTAATTACCTTCGTGAGCTTTCTGCAGGAGAGCCAATTAAGATCTGAGTGATCAGAGTGCATGCTCATGTGTTTACACTCTTCACTCTGTCACACAAATGCTTTGCTGGTAATGTACAGAAAGTTACATTTTTGGGGACATTGTGAAACTATCCTCCTGTAAATGTAATTGCACTGGGCTAAGAGTAAATGTTTCTATGTCAGCTTCCAAGGAAAGTAAAACCCAGCATCTTTTAATTGGTTCTCCACTGACTTCAAACAGGTATGATGAAGGAGTAAGAGACGTTAGACCCCTCTACATTCTTCCAGGACATTATTTAAATCTTTCAGACTGGGAACAAAGAATTAAAAATAATCAGAAAGCATATAAGTGGCAGTTCTCTGACTGCTCATAGAACTGATTATATATCACAATCTATCCATTTCCTTTGCATTGGTATGTATTATATTTTGGATTGTGCTGTGACTCATGCACATCAAAAGAAGGATATGGAAATTAACTGATGCTGAAAAAATGATTGGCAGCAAGTATAAAGCATGATTCTCTCAAGGATTTGACATGTCATCTGAAGGGAAAGCTTTTGCATTGAGATGACATCAATCATAATTTGCTTCCTATTGAATATTGACTTACATACTAAATTCTTGCTATCAGAACAAGTAATGCCTGCAATCAGTTATTTTGAGACATATGCTTTGTTCCCATGCTTTGACTGTTTTAAGGAAAAAGGTAGCTTGCTTTGAAGATGCAATAGTTATGCAGTGTTGATGAGGTTGGGGCAGAAAATGGGCTATTATATAAGAGCTTATGTACTTCCTGGAAAAAAATGACTTTTTTTTTTAATTAGAGCAACTTTCCCAAATTTTATAAGAGTGCTATAAAATCACATAAAAGCTCTTCAAGGAAATTTGGGCTATGCTATAAATTAACATGCTCCTATCTTTGAAAATCTTAGTTTTATAATGCATTGCTCTTTTTAAAATGTTCAAGTTAAGTGCACAACAGTCTAATATATCATACCTAAAAAACAAAGTTCAAAACCAGATCAGATTATGCCCAAAATGTTGAGGGTTTCGGTATCCAGCATTTTGCTTTGGGCTCTATAATATATATGCTGTTTGTTTATTTCTAGCATATGTGCATGGTATACAGGAGTGCAGCTGCCAATCCTGCAGTGTTTAGGGATGTGTGTTTACGCACATATATGTGTGAACTGATTGAAGATGTGTGCCTATATTTGGGTGCAGCAGTGAGTACTGAATAAGTTGTGGGAGGGGTAAAATTCTGGCAAACTAAAGGAATTCCTAGTAGTTTTGAGGGATATTCAAAACTTAATTCAGAACAAGTTGGGTTCTGGCAGAAGACTGAAGGAGAGTTTGGACTTCAGTCATTTAGCCTGGAAGTGTGGATGTTGCCTGGTGGTGAGGAAGGTTGGGGTTGATTGGGCCTAGAGAATATTTCATGTGGGTATATTGCCCCACTAGGCATTTCTCACGTCATCTGAAAATGGTTAGCACTAGCCCTGAAAGGAACCATCAGGAAATCTGCTGATGAAGAGTTGAGACCAGACCCCAGGTAAATTTTACAGGGGTTAGAGAGGAAAGGACAGTCATGAATGAACTGAAACTGAAGATGAGGATGGAGGTCACCTGTTGGCCATGAAAAGAGGGAGGCATAGACTATGGTGGATATTTTGAGTGAGTTGTGGAGATGGATTAAGCATGGAAAGGGTCAATTTTGTATTATGGGGATATAGTGATTACTGGGCCTACAAATTTACCCTAATGGTGAGCACAACTGTGAAAAGTGAGTGAAAATTAATTAATTGTCATAATAATCTGTAAAAAAATAAATACTGATAGGAAAAGATGCAAAAGAGAGAAATACTGAATTAATAAAACAGAAAAGGCCTATTAATATAATTCATAACTATGTTAAGATCCTGCCTGGCAAACAAAAAAGTTGAGGCCTGGAAATCCATGAACCAAAATCAATGTGTCAAAAATAAGGCCTGTTTGGTGAACAAAATTGTGAATCTCCTGGGACACTGAGATCCAGTGTGACACTATTGTGCCTTCTTTGTCCTAATCCTGAGAGAGAGAAATCTTGACCATACTAGGCCAGAGAGAGGAACCCAGATGACATGACCATATTCTCTAATTTCAGGTAAATCCCGAACACTATCTGGAAGGTGAGACATTTCCTTCCCCACCTTACATCTTCTCTTTTCTATCTCTTTGCTTTTTCTTTCTGTCTAGTAAGAGTCTGGCTTAGTCCTCCATGACTGTATAGTTTTTAACACAACCATAAGCCTGTGACCCAAAACACCCTGATGCTGATAAAAGTTCACTAGATCTAGGAGTGACTAATAAGACTTTATGCTGCATTGGTGTTTTTTCCAGCAGCAAGGTTGCAAGTGTGAGTCAGAAGAGAGAAACTACATTTTCTCTTTTTGCTGTTCTTCTCCCCCGCACTCCATCCGCATTTGTGTGTGTCTTATTCTGTATTCTAGGAAATAGGAGAGCAACCACAGTAATAACAATAGCTCCAGCCCATCTTAGAGAACTTCTCCTTTCTCCAGAAAGGAAAGTTCTTGCCATCTTTCATATCATCTAAAAAAGATTGTCAAACTGTTTTTTTTCCCCTTATACAATCTTTCTCCAGCTAGAGAGGAAGGGAACAAGGAATGCTGTTAAAATGAAAACCTGACCTAAAGAATTGGAAATGTAATGTATTAACTGGGTTTTTTGAGGTTTTTTTGTACCTTCAATTAAAGAGTAAAAAGGAATTTTAATAGTCTGCCATGGTATTAGGCAGACAGGGGTCTTTGTATTCCATAGACCTTGTATACCCTGAACCGTATTTAAAACTGCTTAATGCTGGACAGTGACAGGGTCATATTCGCCTTATTGACACTTTGAGCCATGTATTCCATCTCACTCGATACAACGGGGGCTGCTTGAGTTTGTGATTGTTGATCTGGTTACAATTTGTTTTGCCCAGGCTAAACGATTGAAGTTTGGAGTCATTGCAGAGCAGTGAGAAGATATATTTCTCAGAATTGGAAATAGATTGTAGGCATTCACCTAAGAAAATCTACTAACCAGAAAACAATTGAATCAAGACTGTGTGACAGGAACTTCTGGCAGGAGGGGTGGGAGAAAAACAAGTGCATCCCATGAGGCTATCCCAAGGAGGTTTATTTTAATATAAATCCAATCATTTTATATGTTAGAATATTTAACTACAAACAATCCTATGACCTAAATGTCACCCTTTATCTCAGGTAATTGGAGAAGATGTAAAAATACTAAAGGAAGAAAAAGGTTTTGGGAGAAATTAGTTCCATTCCACTGAAGATCTTTAAAAATGTAAAATCCTTTAAAATGTAAAATCATGTAAACATGATCAGTTTTGAATACTATAGTTACTTTGGTTTATTTACTAAGGGGATTCTTTTCTATAGTGTAGGCTAAACAGCAAAGTTTTTGTTTAGAATGGTTAAAGCTACTAGAAATAGAATTGTTCTAGTACAATATCCACTACATCTCCCTGTAGGTGCAGGGTTGTTCCATATAGTATGTTTTCTAACGTTTTTATGTTAGTTCCCAAGCAAAAATACTTTCACCACTTTCACTGGAATACATATCTATAATACAGTAGAAAATCTCATAGCTGTGAAGTTTTTGCTGCTCTCCATGTCTATATTTTCCTTTTTCCTTAATTTTATCTCTCTGCTTCTAATTATGTTCCATGTATACCACAAAAAATAAATTCCCTCTTTGGTGGTGCTGCTTTTCAAATACATGTACACTTAAACTCTCCACCCCTTTCTTAGTTATTACTTATAGAAACATTAGGGTGAAGGCCTGCATCTAGTGAAACCAATGGCAGTTTTACTATTGACTTCAATGAAGCCAGCATTTCAGCTTTTGTGTTTAGTTCTTTTAGTCATTCCAGATAACCATCCGCTCACCTAAGCAAATGTACTCTTCTCTGACCTTTCTTCAATTTAACCTCTCTCTTGAAATATGTGGCCTCAGAATTGATCATAATATTCCAGGTTGCGGTGATATCAGAGCTCTAAAAAAGGACTATTCCCTGATTTCCCACTTCTAACTAGCATAATCCATGAACTTTGGATTCATTAGGTAAGGGGAAACATCCATAACTTCACTCACAGCTGAGATTTCCTTGCTCGTGATATGTCCGCTACTAAGAATAGCTATGTCTACACTACAGGCTCTGTTAAGTTGACTTAAAGTTGACCTTGTTGGGTTGACTTAATGGAGTGTCTACACTTAAAGTGGCCTTAAGTAGACATTGTTAAGTCAACTTAACAGAGCCTGTAGTGTAGATGTACCCATCTACACTGGCTTTAAGTCGATTTAATAAGGTCAACTTAAGCCTTAAATTGACCTTCAAAGGTGGTGTTATTAAGTCGACTTAAGGAAGAGCTTAAGTTGACTTAGTAAGTGCCCAGTGTGGATGCAGCATTCTTAAGGTCGACTTAAGTGACCTAATGTGCAAGTGTCGATGTACTTCTAGGGACCTGGCCGACTTTCTTTGCGCTCCTTAAACTCCCTTTGACTTCAGTAGGTGTGTGAGGTATACAAAGGACTTGTCCCACTAACTTGAAAATTTGGAATATTAACAACAAGTAGTCAATGTTTGCAAGTGGCTTTGAAGATGAAAAACACTACAGAAGTGTGAAGTAGTATTTATTATTACTATTTTATTTTATTAATGTCCTCTGGTTTTGGGCAGTTTGTCCCAAACTCAATAACCTTTCTGTCTCTTAGGCAATATGTTACTGCCATTGCCTTCAAAACCAGTCACTATTTATAATATACATACAGTACATTACAATCATTAATTTTTTCAGCATTTTATGAGGTGTGCCTATTAAATGAAATGGTGTGTCTGGCACTGGCAAATCTCGTGTGCATTTGTTTTTTCATATTTCCTTTCTTTTGGCAGATCCATGCAAAGGGAGTAAGTTTCTGTGGGCTGTGCATGTTTTTCCAGCCTTTTTCAGGATTTGTCACATCTCCTGGAAGGCTTTATAACTTACAAAACACAAATTTATATCTCAGCTATTTGCCAAGTCTTGTCAAACCCTAACATTTTTGTTGGCAGCTCTTTCATTTCCCAGCTGAAAGGGAGTAACTTAGATCATCTATTCACAATGCTATTCTTTGGACACCTTTTGATACTGATGTGTCCATTCTGATGCATATTTTAATCTCGGCTGGCAGGGCTGCCCCTCACTTTTAACGTTCTCACTCATTGAACCTTTTGTAAAGTAGACAGTCTGCTTCATCAGCTGACTTTAAAGTTACACACATCTGCTCTTGTGGTTCTATTTCCCTCTGAAGAATAGTAGTCTGAAAAAAAAAGTTAAAAAATTAAATAGATTTAATGCTCGTTGGTTCTTTGAGATACATTTTCTGACTTTTTCCATACTGAAAGAGAAACCTACTCAATGAGCTAATCACATTAATTCAGAGCAAATATTCTAGTGCCAGAGATGTTAGGATTCCATCTTTGCTTTCAAACCGATGCCTGTTCAATTTAGCCCATAGGGACCTACGGCTTTTTGGATGGTAAATATGTGGGGCAGGAGCAAGTTTTAAATACATTGGCAGGTAATTTTCTGTTATTGTTTAGTTCAAAGAGCTCTGGGTGAGAGAACTCTAGCTAATCTTCAGCCGCCTTGAGATGATATCCATTCCACTCTTTTCCAGCAGTATCAGCGCTAAAAAAAAAAAAAAAAAAGAGAGAATATGGGATTTCCTCAGATTGGATCATTGATGATGATACTTATTGTTTTCAGTTGCAGGCTCAAATATTAGCATAAAATATAAGTCTGAGAAATTGAAATAATAATCAGCATAACAGATTTCAAATCCCTAAATTTGCTCCTGCTGTATGTATGCTGTTATGAGTCATTTTGGGTGCCATCAATCCTAGTACGAATGTTTACTAGAAGCATCAATCTGTGGCAGGAAAAGTACATTGCAGCATGTGTGGAAGAACCCCTGGAAGGATCTGCCCATGTCTTCTGTTAAGTCAAAATGGGATGATGTGATATAGATATAGATATAGATATTCCTTCTTTCACATCAACCCATTTTGAATTAACTGAAGACATGGGCAGACCCTGACAGCAGTCATATATATTATATAAAAATTTGTGCCATTCTGGTACCTAGGTTACCCATTACAGGTAAACAAAATGTCTGCTATTTTTCAGAATCATTATCAATTATTTGTGATATCTCAGAATAACAAGTGTGTGACCTTGGTCTATCACGAAGCAGACTTTACCTTTTACTTTCTTTCACACAGTGTTGTTTAAATTTGCTTGAACTGTGGCTCTCTCTCTCTCTCTCTCTCTACTTTTTTAATGGGAAGATTATGGTGAATAAATGGCCAATCTTTGTTATTTTAAAAAAAAATTAGTTAATTTTGGATCTTTAGGGACCTTTTCCTTCTTGTCTGGAAATAAAAGCCCTCCCTCCTAATATGGTAGTTTTGCAGATCAGCAAAGAAGGACAGAATCAAACACCAGAGCATCTGTATGAAGAGAAAGGAGGAACTGGGGCTACTTCAGTGAAGATAAACTGCCAGAAATCCAGAGTGAGGGAGAAAGAGACAGACTATCAAAGCCCTTGCTTTTGAATCTTTTTGTTTTTTCTTACTTAATTGAAGCTTTAAGTAAAAAGAATTGACTTAATACAATGAAATATGCACATCATCAGCATTTACAAACAACTTAATTAAATGTCAAAAATCAGGAGGTTTAAAATGAAAATGGATAGCTGCTCTCCTGATGAATGACTTTTTATCCTTAATAATACACTCCATCTCTTTGTTCCCAGACAGTCTTTTCTTTGTCTGAAAAAACATTATTTATAACTTTTCTATATGAACTGGCAATTGAGATATGTAGCCAGTGAGAGCAAATACATTAGTGAATACTTCCCCACTTCTTTTGCTCCAACAATTCAACAGGCACTGGAATTTGAAGACAAGCATATGGCTCCAGTTGTCTCCGAATTCTCAGGATTCTGACATTCTTGTATTCAAGAAAGAGAAGGAAATTCTTGTGCCATCGAGAGGAAATGGGAAGTGATTCACTTAAAAGGATTTCACACTTCTCTCCAAGACGGTGGCCAAAATCATGATCTGTTTTGGAAAGCAAATCTCAAGTGCAACAGGAAGTGATATTTTTAGCTACCTTAACTGTTCCTCAATGCCATTCCAATTTCTAATGGAACTGGGACATAGATGCATTTTTGTGTGGCAAATTTAATTGGTGTTCCTACCTCTTGTCCCCAAAGTTCTGTGGTGCATTGTGCTGCAATGTCATCCTGTAAGGTGCCAAGCAATTCATGAAAAGTTCTGAGTGTCCCAGGAACATCAATATGAAGTGATGATGCTGGCCCCCTTACAGAAGACACTCAGCATCTTGCAGGATTAGTCCTTTAATGCTTTTAGGTCCTCAGTCCAGCAGTATGTGCTTAACTTTAGTCATGTGAGTTGTGCCAATACATCAATAGAAGCTCTGACACGCTTAAATTTAGGCACATGCTTTAGTACCTTTCTAAATTGGGACCTTAAAGCAGATTAGCCTTACATTGGTAGTACACAAGAAAATAGTTTGATTTGGAGAAAAGTTTCAGAGACTTTTCATAGCACACAGATTATAAAGAAAGTTATTTAACATTTAATTTGTAATACAGACTTTTGTGCCAAAACTAAGTGAGGTTAGGAAATACTCTACTTCAGTATTTTGTGTGTGTGTGTGTGTGTGTGTGTGTGTGTGTGTGTGTGTGAGGTTCGAAATATTTATTTTGGTGCCTAACATGCTAGAGATTGAACCCTATAAATCCCTCTTGCGCAGTGCTAGAAGCCCAACAAAAGAAAACCTTCCAATTAAATTCACAACCTCCTTAAATTGGTCTTATTTGGAAGGCAGGTTTGTAGTAATTTAGAAATAGGAGCCGGACACTAGGCTCCTAAATCCATATGTAGGCATCTAAATAGGTGGCCAGATTTTCAAATGCGATGAGCACACAACAGCTCCTATTGATCTCAGTAAAACTTTTGAATGCTCAGCCGTTTTGCAAATCTAGGGCTTTTGGATTCTGGTGTCATGCTCTTATATTCAGAGATCAATGGTTTAATCTTTTCATATGACCCAGTCCCTGGGGTGTTGTTACATGGGCTCTAATAGAAACAAGAGAAAAGCCATGTAAAGAATCCTGATGTTAACCTTAAATACTGCAACTCTCCTTTCAGCTTCACCACCTTTTTTTCTCCTTTCTGAGAACTCAGTTCAAAATTTTGGGGCTACAGATTAATCAATGTAATATGGTAGGACAAACATTTCTCAGTTGATAGTGATGGTGTCTTATTACTCACAATTCTTT
>ML685763.1:343150-364164 GCA_007922175.1 Pelusios castaneus
TTCTTTCTTTCTTTCTTTCTTTCTTTCTTTCTTTCTTTCTTTCTTTCTTTTGTCAGCTTTTTAAAATTTAAGTAAATAGACCATCTCTTTAAGCCAACAAAAACAAACCCTAAAGATGAAGATGCAGATTTAAGAGTTTTGCAAATTCACTAGTATGGCTAAACTGTAGTCTGTCTGTCTTATTGTTGCCAAGAGTGCAAGCCAAGTCAATGAGATGACCAAGCTTTATTACCACTGTATTAGCTATTCTGCCTTTAGTCTTGAGACAAGTGGGAAAATTGCGTCTGAAACCTGTCTGAGGTTTGGGGCTTCTAGATAGAACATCTTTAATGAATGTTGGCTTGTTTCCACTACTGTACACTGCGGACTGAGCCTCATCTCATTAGACACTAATTTGAAATCTACAATTATAAACAGGGTTGTGATGGGTCATATATCCATGTGTAAAGGAGTAGCCACCATTGCAATACAGTTGCTGCTGTGCAGAAAATGATTTGATTCAAAATTTGTAGTAGGATATCATTAGAGAGACTTCTTTTGTCCTTTTCTATCCAAGGTGTGAAAGGGGGCAATTTCTGTTTCTGGGACATTAGTTTTTCTAGCTTGACTTTAGCCTAGTAACATGAAATACTAACATAGTCCATATGCGTCACTAATGAAGGTCATATGAAAAGTATGAAAATTCTTGTGCAAGTCCATTTTTCTTGCTCCTTTTGTTAAAATGCAAGATTCCATTGTGGACTGTTGTTCATGTCTGAATACTGATCCCCAGTATAACTGGGACAGAATTAAACAAAATGTGTGGAATATGTTTTGTTCTGTATTTAGTGGCCAACTTGAGGAATGGACTGACACTAATTAATTATATATTCTTCTTTAAGCATATAATTTCTCCCTTTACTTTTTAAAAAAATTACCTTTAGTTTGCTTCACATTTTCTGTTTTGTTAAAATACACATCGTAGTGCAATTCTTCTATTTTCTTTAGTGAGAAAACAGTAATACCCATAAGAAAGTGGGTGGGGGAGGAGAAAGAGAGAGAGAAAGGAAATAAAAACCACAATCAAAGAGAGTTAGCACAGTTGTTTGAAATAGTCAATCTTTCCTTGAGTTGTGGAGAAGGGAAAGAAACTTTTATAGTATCTTGACAAACTTTTTCTGCAACAATTCCTATTTTTTTTTTACCAAGTATTTATGCCACGGTGAGAGAGAAAAAAAGAAAAGAAAGATCTATGAGAGCTTGTGCAGTAAGTATCTATCTTTTGTAGCCATAGTCCTTTGAACAAGTTATAGAGAATATCAAAATTAAGGTATTTAAACCATAGTTTTGGTATTGCAATATAAAATTACTTAACAAGCACAGTATTTTAATGATAATAATTTTCCCCTTATTATGCACATTTTGGTAGTATAAAATGTGTTCAGCATTATTGTGAGGACATTTTTTTAACATAATAATTAAAATATTTATTGCTTTGCCATGAGTGGTAATAAATATTTAAATTATGGTGGCATCCAAAGGCCCCTGTTTGGGTTAGAGTCCTGTTTTTCTGGGAGCTACACAAACATGAAGAAGAGTACTTTTGTAGAAGGATTGTATTTAGACTACTTTAAACAGTGAAAAGTTTCACCTAATAGCCAGTTTATAGTCAATGGAAACCGTGTTTATATATAGTTCTTCACAGGGCCTAAAAACAAGAAATAGTATTAAAAGAAAAATTCTTTCTTTAGGATTTATGTGGTCAGATCCCCCTGTTTTGTTTTGAGACTCAGGACTGGGTCCGGAGCCCATTGAAATCCATGGAAAGACTCTTAATGACTTGGGCTTTGGCTCAGGCCCTCACTGAGGAGCAGCTGTCAAAAGTGTTACCAGATTTCAAAATCAGATAAAGAGCCTGATCCTGCTTGAGAGGAAGACAGAGGTCTTTTTGCCATCGATTTCAGTGGGAGGAGGATCAGGCCCTAGAGTTGTAAGCTGATGACATTAAGTAGCTTTCTAGATGAAATTTTAGGATAATGTAGTCACGTTTCCTACTATTTTAAAACTCAGGTTTTATATCTTGCATAAGTTTAAAACATTATTCACTGTTAGGCCATATACAGTAATAAATTATCAGGCTCTCTCTGCCAAAAGACTACCTGAATTTGCAGTTGTAGGCTATTTCAGCTTTCAACTGCTACCAGTCCTCAAAATATAAGTAATAACTACATGTGGACTTGTTTAACAAATTCAGAAAGTCATTGCTGGCAAATGCTAGATTTCCAATTATTTCTCTCATAAAAACTAGAATTCCAGATAAATAAAGAAACACAGTCCCAAAGGTACCTGTAAAGATATATGGGCTTTAGAGCCCTTATTAAAAATACATATTTGAAAAACACCTTAACGGTTTAGACTGAAAACAAGACATCGTCACAACATGTTGCATCAAAGATTTTCACCTTGGTTTAATTTCAGGTATTGTTTAAACATTCTGTAGCACATTGCCATGACAAATAAATTCTTTAGTGCTTCTTCGATCCGAGCACTATATTTTGGCTCAAATTCTCATACACTCTTTCCTATTAAATCGAACAGATTTTTTCATGTCGATTGGAAATGGAACATATTTCTCAGGTCAAAATATATGACCCTTGTTTAATCAGGCCTTGAATTACCAACTAATTTGGATTGAGAAGTGGAGAAATCCACAACTGAAATAGTGACTCTAATTATTTTTTCAAATGCATGTTTTAATATTAATCTTGTCATTTGCAACCTTTGTGCTGACTCAGCACTAGTTTTATGTCCCAAATTACTAAAACAACTTTCCTTTCAGAGTAACAGGGGACCCATGATTAACTAGTCAAGAACACGGTGAAACAGAAAGAGGCCCTTTTCCATCTTTTATTATTAAAAAATAAACTGGTAAAAGTTCATAAAACAGTCCCTGGAACTTCTGAGATACAGCAACAGTTGTAATAAAGCTCATATTTCACAGAAGGGGATGTACACAACCATGTTTCATTTGGATTGCATCTTGAATTTGTAGCTTATTTTATTTTAACACATTTAACCAACACTGCAAAACAAGACTTAGAGGGATCACTTTTTATTTCCTTAACCTACTTCACACATGTCGGAATCAATCATTTATTTGGACAGACATCTTCTTATTCATATACTGTGGTAAAAAGACATACTGTACAAGCAGACTTTCATTTGGCTTCAGACATTTAAGGGCAGTCTTTCCCATTCCCATTGTTTTTGAGATAGTCAGGTATTAGATAAATGCTCAATTTTGCAGCTTTTCAAAATTTTATTCATCCAGGTCTATTAATCTGTTGCTTAAAAGGGTCTTTGGATTTTTTTTTGTTTGAGTGTTTGTTTTATGAGCAAATAAAATATCTTTTCCACCCCCATTATCAATATTATCCTGGTAAAGAGCAGCTGAGGAGATTTTGTTCCTGAGTTGATACACTTCCATGAAAAGTATGCTGAGATAGTCATCTCTCTCTATAGGCAGCTGATATATATTTCTTTGTGTTCTTGCACATGTGCACATGCACACACACTGTATATATAAAGGGCCAAATCCTGTAAGCTTCAAAAACAAAGGAGTCACTCTTGCAAGGCACTGTGTTCCCTTTGCATTCTAATGAGGAGTGTAGAATAAGCAGATATTCTGAATAACTCTCCCTGTGTAGGAACCACAGATTGTATGGTAGCCCTAAGTCTGCAGTAATGTTATGGAATCATGGAGTTTAAAGGCCGGAGGGACCACTACATCATCTAGTCTGAGCTGTACACCACAGGCCACTAACATCACCCAGCACCTATGTTCTAAACCCAACAGCTGAACTGAAATCAAAATAAATGAGAACCACAGGAGGCTAGACAATTATGTGCCACAGGCAGAGAATAGGAAGGATCATGGTGTAACAGTGCCTGAGGCCTTGACAATGGCACAAAAATGATTGAGGTATACCCAGATAATTCTGACACCTACAAATCTGAAAGGAAGGTGAAAAACCCCCATGATTGCTTGCCTATCTGACCCGGGGGAAAATTCCTCACTGCCCCCACATATGGTGGTCAGTTAGATACTCAGTACATGAGCAAGAACCAGCCAGCCATGCACCAGGGAGACAGAAGGCTCAGAGCCACCTGAAAGTCCTGACTCTCCCCACCTAGTGTCCCATATCCAGCCATGGCAATCCCTGTTACTTCAGAGTAGGGAGATATAAAAATCTCCCAGAATACATTGGGTGGGGGAAAAATTCCTTCCTGATCCCTGGTGGTGGCTGACTTAAGCGTGTACCCAGAACATAGTGAGCAGAAAGCTGCTTGTTTAGCAATAAAAATCATAGGGCCTTCCCTTTCTGAGCAAACTGAGAAGCTAATCAAAAGCTGCCTTTATCTCCACCTAGATCCTGCCAATATCTTTGATCCCTCCCAGCCTGGCTTCAGGGTAGGATATGAAACAGGAACTGCATTGATGGATGATCTCCACTTGGCCATGGACTCATATCACTGGACATCTCTGTAGCATTTGATAAGGAGAATCATGGGTTCCTGATGTCCCATCTCAGAGATGTGGTACAGGCTAGTGGGACTACAGTGAGATTGCTTCAATCGTTCCCATCAGACCACATGCAGTTCTTCCCGTTCCTCCAACTCCAACGCTGTCACCTTTGGAGTCCCACAGGCATCTCCACCCTCTCATTCATCTTGTTCAATGTTTATATGGGAGAGTATAGAATACCACAGACTAACACCCCCAGTAATATGTAGATGACACGCTGTTCTACATCCCCTTTACATCAGACGTAAAGAGTAGTATCTCCCAGCTGTACAACGGTTTGTCTGAGATCAGTAACTGGATGAAGAATAGCTTCTGCAGCTGGCTGCTGCAAAGACGGAGGTGATGCAAAAGGGAGAACAAACCATGAGGATGAACTCACCAGCTCCATAGCTGCACCCTCCATTGAAGACACTTGTCCTCAGATCATTAAAATACTCCTTAGTCTTGGTCCCCAATACCTCCTCAGTCCTTCACTACTTCTGGATACCTAAATAGTCCTGGCCGCAGAAAATGCCTTTATTGTATTGTCGACGGTGGGCAACAAGGCTATTCCCACTCCTGTTGGGATCAGATTTAGTCCAAGCAATTTGCCCATGTTATCTGTTGTCTTGTCTGACCCTGCATGAATATGACATTCCACAACTGCTCCCTAATACTGGAATGGTAGCTTAAACTTAATACTGAAATTTGTGAGTGTGGAAGATAAGGCTTTTTCAGTGAGAATAGGCTATGGGGGAACCTAAAGTTTACCTTGACCTGCTAACTCATATGAAAGCTACAAAGCACCTTGCCTTTTCTAGGAATTTACCACTTGCTAGTTAACTCTGGTTAACTAACTCAAGTTAAGAAACTACTTTTTTTCCTTTGGGAAGACAAGGCTACAGAGTTGCAGAGACTCCCCATGTTAGAGAAACTGGGAGTCACTTGCTGGTTCTTTTCGTTGGCAGGAATCATGGAACATGAAATTTGGGGAAGATGACTCCCACGTTGGCCACAGTCTTCTGTGGATCTTCATATTAAACAGAGACTGCTATGTGCCAGGATACATTACTACCCTTTAAGAAGGGCAATGTCGCAAATATAATTCCGATCATACGATTAACTTGTAACCAATCACTGGTTTAAAAAAGTTAGAGTTAAGGCACTGGACTGAGAATTGAGATAACTGAATTTACTTTCTGGTTTGCCAGAAGAGTTGAGTCCAGCTCCTAGTTTTGATACCACTGCCATGCGTAAAGCTGAACCCATCTGCGTCCAAACTCACTTGGTGCCTAAATTTTGGCCTTAAAAGCTGTCTCGGTGTCTACAAATCTGTCAGTGGGCATGAATACTGCTGCCTCCCTCTAGGCATCTGGGTGGCTTTCCCAGACCACCTCACAAACCAGAGGTGGTTGGCCACCTGGGGCATGTATGGGCCTCACTACAGGAGGCACCCTGTGAACTCACCTGCGGGATCAGGCCTCTCAGGTGAGTTCACACAGCAGTGTGTGTGGGCAGGAAGGGCTTCCCACATAACTTTAAGCCCAGTTGATACAGTATTTGATGTGGGAGCCCTGATTCAAGTCCCACCTCTGTCTGAGTGTGTGAAGGGAGCTGAACAGGGATCTGCCACCCCTTCAATGAGTGCTCTAACTTCTGGGCTATGGAATATTCTGATGTGGAGCTCCCTCAGTCTCTCCTATGGAAGTTTGTTCCACTGTGGAAGAATAATTAAAGATGTAATTATAAAGGAGGTCCTTGTCCTCCTCCTTCTCCTACTCACAGGCTCTTGTTAAAACGGTTTGGACACCTGCCTCTGGAAAGAAGTTCACAGTTGAAAATTGCAGGCAGAGATAGGTGCTTCTCTGCAGGCTGGCTTTAGATGCCTATTTTTGTGAAAGGGGTTGGGCTTCATATACACCTCTCTTGTTAACATCTCCATTGGCTAGTTTAGGTGACTCTCCGGCTAGAATGATGGTTTTTGTCACTCACAGACTAAGGTGCCTCTTTCTCTTCATTCACTGAGCTGGCCTGTAGGGAGCCTATATGTCAAATTCAAGCTTTGTGAATCTCATGGATTTTCTAGGTACATAAAAGACAGCTCAGGATCACAATGACTAGTTCCTTTGGTGTGGCTAAGCCTTAATCTTTGTGTCTCAGTTCCCCATATGTAAAATAGAGATACAGTCCTCTTTCTTCCATGTTTTGTCTGGTCTGTTCATTTAGACTATAAGTCTTTGGGGCAGGGATGTGGTTTGCTATATCTATGTAGAGTGCCCAATGACATACATGAAACCCCAAGTTCAATGATGGTATTATAACACAATCAATAAAAATTAACAGAATGCACATCCCTGAGATATTTGTCAATTATATGTGCATACACACACATTTTCTGTAACATATTGAAAGGATGTAGTTCTACACTGCCTTTACATTTTGAGAGTCTAGATTGATTAGGCATTTACATGATATCTAATAGCAGTTCAGTTTGAAAATAGTTGGATGTTCACTGCTAAACCAGGATATTATGTTCATTTTCTAATAAGTGTCTCCAGCACTCTGGTGTCCCTAATCAATGTAAATATTGTTTAAGATGAACATAGCAGTTGGCATACCATCGAGCACAGACCACCAGCAGAGCATTAAACAAGTACAGATGTGAATGCCAGGATAGAACTGAAGACATTCCTGAAGTGTAAGTATGTTGCTTATAATGTATCTGTGTCTAGGAATTGGTCATGAAAAGGAACAAATAGCAAACGAAAGTACTGAAAAAAAAGTTATGCTGAGTTATTTCACTTTTGCTAAGAGATCTAAGTGGAGGAGTACAATTGTTTGGTATCTTTTAGCTATTATTTAGACTTTTAGACTTCCTTGAATCTTGCAGTAATTTTTGTTATGATTTTTATAAAAAGTTAAGCATTTCAGTCATCATTAATGTCCCAGGGAAAGCAGATTGCATTTTTAAATTTTGATCCATTCTAAAAAACCCTGACTCCCATTTGTTATCTAATTTAACATCTCAAAATCTCCACTCACCTCCAAAGGCAAAGAGAGGTAATCATTATATGTTGGATAACTGAAGATTCAGCTTGTTCGTTGTTGGCACTGCTAGACACATTGTTTTATATGCAGGCCTAATTTGGAGGTAACAGGTGGGATTTTGAAAAGCACCTAATTTGTTTAGGAGCACAATCTTATTGACTTTCCATAGGTCATGTACTCCGAAGTAACAGTGTCATTATGGAAAACCCTGATCTGTACAAGCTTGTTGAATTTGCTCAGCATCCATAATCAGACCTTTGATCAGCTTCCATTTAAGTATCTAAATGAAGTAGCAAGACTTTCAAAATGCTCCGTACCCAGCATCTTTGATATCTTTTGAAAATCAGGTTACTTCATTTAGAAACCTAAATAAAAGCTAAGTTCTTCTGGAAATCTTTTGAGGTGCTTAAATGGGATCTGATGGTTGCTGAGCTCTTGAAAATCTGTGGTATACATATGGGTTTGGTCTATACAAGGATCCAGGTAGCAGATAAGCTTAAAACAAATTACAGTGTTTGATAGTCACATTGATAAGAGATAATTGCTAATGAAGATCTCTCAATAAAAATTCACTGTATCACTGATATTAATCCTCTTATATTAGTGACTGAAATGTATTTTAACTGGTATTTTGGAGTAATTTCTATAGCCAACAATGATTTAGAAGTGAATTGTTAAGCAGCAACAGGTTGGAATTGGTCAGCAGACATTATTATTAAACATTTTGTATTGTACAGTAAAATCATAATCATTAGTAGCATTATCAATTGCAGTTAACATAAGTAAAGAATGTTTTTACTTAAATGGTTTAGCAAATATAATTATTGCTATCAGAATTATATCAATATATGTTTTAAAATTTATACTGTACTTAATTTATGTAGACGCTTTGTTTTTTCAGCCACTGAAATAAAACACTCAGTACAGCAGAGTCAGTACATGAGAGCTTTGAAACAGACTAGCATAAAAGCACACATTTTCCAAGATGATGTTCATTTTCAGAGCAGCGTCTATTAAACTGATACTTGAAGGTTAAGTTTTTAAAGAACAATTAGAACTGTGTAGAGTGTGCATGGTTATTTAACATACACTGTAGGAAAGAGAGCAGCAAATAAAGAATTAATGAGGCCTTCTTTACATAATATCTAGACTCTTGTTACTGTTTCTGGGTGCTTACATTGTTTTGATTAATGTCCAGTATTTGATTTAAAATAAGACCCAGCCAACTTACTGAAAGAAGGAAAAGAAGAATAAAAAACTTACTGACTGAAGATATTATTTTGTATTTGACTAAGAGCCCAATCCTGCTAACATCGGTTGTTTATCATTAATGTCAAAGAAGCAGGCGAGAGTCCTAAAAATGGCCGTAATTGATTAAGCCCCTTCTCCTTCCGAATTTATGCTTATGATTGACTGTATGGATGTAAACAATTCCATTGTTATCAATTATATGGATTGATCTCAGTGCGACTATTGGTGTGCATAAATATTTGAGGATCAGGTTTTCATTTTGCTCCATATGTAATTTATGAAAAGGGTTCCTTGCTCTCTGCATTATTGAGAAAATGCTGAGATTGTCTCCTAAATAGACAGCTGAGGATGTGCAATGCATTATTTTCATAAATTTCATAATTTACTGTAAGTACCAATAAACATTTTAGAAACTGACCAAATACAGTTTAGTATTTTACACAATGGAATATTACAGTGATAAAGAATTTATCATGGTTTATTAAAGACGTAATGCCAATTTGAAATTTATTCGTGATAACTAGTTGGTGCATGTACAGACCAACAAAAAAATGAATAGGATTCATCAGGAGAGTAATCCACAGTTTATATATATTTCTGAACATTTCTTTTTACATGATAAACTGTTAAAATAGTGTGATCAAAATGGATCAATAGAGGGGAAATAATTTTTATGTAAGATGTATGATTTTAGGACCAGACAAAAAATGCATGATTTTCTACTTGGTGATATGCTCAGAAATTCTCAAACATTTAAATGAAAGTTTTGGCACTAATTTAGAAATGTACACACACACACACACACACACACACACACACACACACACACACACACAATATTTTAAGTGTGTGTCTACCTCTGCCAATTAACGAGCAAAGTATTAGAGCTAATGAAAGGAAGAAAAAAGTTATTAACTCAAAGGAATTGTCAGAGCTGAAACAAAAGAGAAATGTACTAATGCTAAAAGAAAATAAGAAAAACCAGGATTATTTTCCACATTTCTGGCAGTAGATGAAAAGTTCTGTGCTGTAGTCACAAAATGAAACAGCATTCTTATTATTTTGAATACTATGATTTACTGGACCCACAAAATATATGACTAGAAGCAATTCCTAATGTGGTCATGTCTCTATCATATACACAGTGGATTTTCCCCGAGTAATAAATCTCTGTGCATTATCACTTCCAGTTTACAGATGGGCAGACTAATGCTGCTTGCTTAAGTGAAGGCTAATTAGGTAAAACAGTTTGCAGGATCGGGTCCCAAATTAATTGCTTTTGGTTTGTGTTTGTAGATTGTTCCCTCATGAACATGTTTATGAAGGACAGCTCGGGGAAAACTCCATTTTATCAAATGTCTCTGTGTGGGTGACTGGCTAGGCCCAGCTCTGACACTCACCACTCCTTCGAAAATGTGGTAGGAGAACTCTACAAGGGAAGCAGGGGAAGTATAAATGGGAATGGGTTGGGAAAGCCAACGGCAGTGCCGCCCCCCTGCCGTGTGCATGTATGTGTGTGAGGCACTCTGCCACAGGGGGTATGTTATCCTGGAATCACAGGGTACGAGTGCAGCTTGAGTAAACATAGCCAAAGTTAGCTTTAATCTAGCTAGTTTGGGTCCTGACTGAGGCGGAGACGCTACAGCAGTGCGTGCCTCAGCACAGGCTAGGCCCTGCAAGGCATTTACCCAGGGCAGTGCCGGATTTAGGTGCAAGACAAGTAAGCCATGGTTTAGGGCCACACATTATGAGGAGCCTCTAAATATGTCAGCGATAACTAAGAAGATTTACCATAATTGAAATTGATAATGCAAATAAGGCTTTTTGCAAGATGTATGTTTTATTCCGTTTTTTCATTGCATCTTTTCCTATGTATATATGCAAATATAGCGGTTTATCATTTTTTTTTATGACTCTGTTATAATGTAATACACTTTTTTTCTCTTTATTTTTTATAGTATGGGGCCTCTGAATCTTGACATATCTTAGGGCCTCAGCATGTCTTAAGTCGGACCTGACCCAGAGTGTGGGCCGGCCATGCTGATTATCATGTAGAATAGACATATCACAATGACAAAATGCCTGTCAGGGCTCCAGGGATGCATGCCCATTGCTACCTCCCACATGGCTACAGCTTGCTTTCACCTATGTGACTGGCCAGTTTGCTGACTCTTGCAAGTTCCGAAATGAGCCAGGGGCCTCAATTCTCTCTGCCCTCTGCCATAGAACCTTTAGGGTACAGCTACTGTGCTATCCTGAGCATGAGGATTAGATTTCTGTCCGACCCTAACATGGACCATCCAAGAATGGGGGAAGGCTCCCAGTGCTGGCCCCTACATAAGGGTCAGGCAGAATCTTGTCCTATTGAAGTTAATGGCAAAATTTTCATTCATCTCAGAAGGAATGGAACTGCTTTGAGAGTAGTTTTTGCAACCTCTCCCAGCAGGCGGAACTGGCCTACATGTCCTTATGACGCATGAGCTAGTTGGTACAGTAAAGGGGCATGCTGGGACACTCAGGAGCGTTATTAACTAAAGGTATGAATTTTAAGTGGATTGAACTGCACTAAATCCTGTTGTGGACACTTCCATTGAAATGTAAATTGGGCTAAATAGAGTTTCATTGAATTCATTTGAAAGGAAACTTCAAAAGTGCCAATGCAACTTAGAAGCCTACATTCCAGAGTTAAACACTTAAGTCACTGTTGAACTCAGCACTTAAGTTCTTAAATCACTTAAGTGCTTTTGAAATTTTTACCCCCACATGTATATAAACTTGCAAAAGGGGTTAGGAAGATTGCAAATCATATCAGCTGTAGCTGTTTACAATCTTTTAACAGTACTCAAATGATAATTTATTATAAACATCTGATTTTTATATATATAAAGCTGGTAGAAAAGAAGGACAATTGAATGATTTTATAAAATGGTCAAATAGCTAATTATAAATAAAATTATACTTAGAGTATTTTATTGCCTTTATTTGTACATTATTAACTTTCATGAGTGTTCAGCAATAAAATCAGATACTGGAAGTTAAAGTAAACAGTGCTTAAATACCATGGTAACAGGCACCATAGAAATACCAAAGATAGATGAAAGATAAGTGAAATGGATATTCATGGCTGCATTCGGTATAAAACTGATTTCTATTGAAGAAAATAGCAAATGATTTTAAAGGGACAGAACTGACTTAGAAACCACATCTGTCTGAAAATAATTTATTTTTATGTACCTGATTCTGCTCTCTCTTAGGGCTTGATCCTGCAGGCCGCTGAGCACTCTGTCCCCAGCCTGGCAAAGTACTTCAGTGCATATTTAACTTTCAGCACATATGTAGTCCCCTGAAGTCTCACTGCCACAAGTGTAAACTGGGCGTGACTTTGCTGAAGTTATGCTGGTGTAAAACTGATGTCAGAGGGGATATCTTTGCAAATCTGATCACCTAAAATAACCTCAATTAAACCTTCCATCTGTTTATTTTCTTTGTGCATTTGGCAGCGCGTGAGGGATTTTACTTCCAAGAGCAGTTTTGTTGAATTTAATGGAACCATTTCCAACAGCAGAAGTACTCAAATGGGTGAGTCTTTGCAGAATTGGGCCCCTAGGCACTTCCTCTGCCATTTCCATGTGTTTCACTCAGCAATAGGGATGAGGAAAACATCCTTGTTTGAGTCAGGGCTGGAGGACTGAGCTATTGTCAGTGATCATCACAAGGTTTTTTCGGGTTTTTTTATAACAAAGAACGTCCATGCAAGAGTGAAGCTGCTCAAAAACTGAATTAAGGCAAGGGGGGGATATAAACATTTAAAAATCTTTTTTAAAATGCTCCTACCAGGATTTCCCATTGCATTTTATGCCCTTTAAAATGTAGGGCCTGATCTGGCAGCTAAAATCCCTATTGATATCAGTGGAAGTTTTGTCCGTGTAGTGTACTGCAGGATTAGGCCCATAGACAGAGTTTGTAAATTCATTGGCAAAGCTTGCTCACTTGGAGTTCTTTTATTTTCTATATTTATGCATTTAATGTTACCTCTTTTTCCCCCCCTTTTCTGTGCATTTAAAGACAGAGTTAATATAAAATGCTGTAACTAACATAGGTTTATTAATTGGAGAATTTAATGTATTCCTCTTGCTATTCATCTGAAATTAATTAAGTGTGTAGAATTACAAGGTGGGTGTACCACAGGCATCAGTCTAGGCTCAAGTTAATCAAAAGAGCACATGTTGAATGCATACAATTTAGTTAAGGTTAATCCAGTGAAGATGATCCCTCACTGGTCCTAATTACCCTAGGTGATAGATTGCAGAATGAGAAAAATAGGAAGGAAGAAAAATTCTGTCCTGCTGGCCTACCAGGATTTTCTAATTTAATTTACTAGGCTATGCACAGAAGCAAACAGTTTCAATTTAAAGAGACCGCACTCTTGGGATGCATATCTGAAATGGGTACAAGAAACTTAAATTTTAAAAAATTGAATCTAAAAAGTTTAGAAGTGATAAAGCTAAAGCTAGTGCGTGTGTGTCTTTAGCTACCTACGTGCCAACAAACCAAGAACTTCATGAATCAGTCAGTAATTTACAATTATCATCATCATTTGTTAATTAACTAATAGCCCAAGGAATGTTTCTAAATAAAAAAATTATCACACGAACAATAATAGTGTTTCAATTATTATGGAATACCATAATAATAATGAGATAATTTCCTCTTAAAACAAATAGAATAGTTCATTGTGTTGTATTAATTAATGCATGTTCATTTCATTTTGTTGACCTCAAAGTAAGCTAAGCTAATAAACTAGGTCCTTTTATGTGCTATGTTTTATATTCATTGCCTCTGAGAGTTAATTTTTTTCTTCCTTCCTTGTTCGTTGTTCCAACTTTTCAAGTGTTTTATGAAAAGCTTTTGTTTTCTCCATGCTCATACATATAAAAGTTGTCAAATAATTTGCCCTATTTTTCAGGTTAGTGATATATTTCTGCTCAAGTGGGGTATCTGTTTCTGATTTATTAACATTTGATCCCCTGGTTTCCTGCCATTGATCAAGACAAATACTCAGCTCAGCTGATGAGTTTTATATGAAATCTGATATTTCAGGAAGAGAGAAAAAAAGTTAGTTCCATTTTTAATATTTTTATTTCAAGTTTTCCAAGCCCTTGACATACACACAAGACACCTAGCAAAGTCAGGCACTATTTATTTTTTATCACATTTATCTGGGATAAAACTTTTTGGAAGTAAAACATGTATTTATCAATAGACCAGATGTTTGCTCAGTGTCATTCACATCCTGTAAACTGTATATACATTTACACTCTATCGCCAAAACATGGCTTCACTCTACTACTGACCGTCTGTCTGCCATTCAATCTCTAGTTAAGTCACGGTCAATAAGGTCAAATCTTTGGCAACATCTGTATTTGATCAGCTCACACAAAATGGGGGCCTTCCTAATCCTCGACTACCCTGGAGTATTTTAAGAAGCAGCACATTACAATAGTTGATTCACCGCTACTGAAGTCCCTGCACTTGGAAGATTTTTCTTCCTCTAAGGAACTGAAATGCCAACATTAAAGTCTTCTCAAACAAAGTATATGTCTGAAATGAGTGGGTTGAGCAGTTGCATAGCCACTAAACTGAGAAAGACGTTCACCAATTTCTCCTCTCAGCCGCCCCCCCCCCCACCATGCCAGTGTATGGAGTTGTTATATTTTGTATTTGAGTCTTTGTATGCATTTATTATATGATGTGGACATGTTTATATTATTGCAAAAGGAAGAAACACAGTGTGAAAACCGAAATGATTTGATTCCATTTAAATACTGACTGTTGTGGGGTTAATTTTATCACTTGGTTCTGTATGGTAGTCTCACTTTCTATAACACAAAGTGGTTTGGGCACATCACTGCAGCATTATCAGGTAGGATGAATATAGTTCTTTCTTCACAACAAAATTAAACATTCGGAGTGGAATCTTGTCTCCCATTGAAGTCAACAGGAGTTTTGCCATTCACTTCAATGGAGTCAAAATGTAACCTTCTGTCACCTGCACGTTATTTCAATGTTGATGATATCCTAAAATGCAAGATTTGATATCTGATTCTAATCTCACTTGTGCTGGTGTAACATCATTGGAGTTACAGCCCAATAGATCAGAATCTGGCCTCTTACTTCTAGGGATGGGAGGCTGGGAGGTGTCCATTTTTTAAACTGTTAAGTCACATAACATATAACTATTAGCAAATATTGATAATCTGACTAGACATTGCCTTCTGGATCTCATGGGGTTATGCTGTAACCATGTGAGATTTGGATTCAACTATAGATGTGCATTCACCAATAAATAGGGCAGCCAGGTGTTACTGAAACTGGGATTCTGGTGACTGACAAAAGACTGTGAAACTAGACGACACCCTAATGACTGCCCAGGGATAGGAGTGAAGGTGTATGACTGGCTCCCCTCCTCTAATAACAAAATTTAGGATGGAACAGTTTGAAAAATGGGAATGAGCTGAGCATTTTATGAGGCAGTGCAACTTTGATAGTTTTCCAGAACTGTAGTGATGAGAGGAATGATCTTTCAAGTTTTCTGTGCTGCTGAGCCAGATTCAACGAAGTGACTTCAGGAAATATGTATTGAGGGGGAGGGGAGGTGGATCCATTTTTTGTTTTGTTAAAATTTGACAGCAAATTCACTGAGCAATTAGAATTCAGAAAATGTCCATTTCTACTCATAAGTATTGGTAAGAAATTTGGGGGAGAAATTTAAATATACTTTCAGGAAGAGATAACTGTGTAGAAACAAAATAATGTCCTTGCAATGACATGAATTTTATCAAAGGCCTGAATAACTTTCAGCAGTAGCTCCTACCTCGTGCTTCTGCATTTATCAAGTCATGCAATAAGTAAATTTGTTAGTCTTTAAAAGTGACACAGGACTACTTGTTTCTAAGACTTACAGTAATCTAAAACAGTCATAGACTGTGTATTAAGTTGTTGTAATTATTTTGTTTTATCTTGGTTCTCCCTCCCCCACATTCCATCACTCTAGCCTTTTCCCCTTAACAGAAATATGAAGGCAATTTATGTATTATTAAATACATATTGAATGTCTTTATCAAAAATATCTATAAATCTTTCCATTATGCCTGCGAGTTTCCAAAACATAACAGTTTGTTCCTTTAAATGCTGTAATAGGGAGAAGTTAGAGATCCGGAAAAAAAATTATTCGCTTCTGATTAGCCAGTCAGTAAGCAAATATTTGCATATGTTTCCTGATTGCCTCATCAGAGGAAAGAGGAAATAACTTTAACCAAACTTGCCTCAAGGTAAGGCCTGATGTGACTCCCATGGAAGCCTAGGGGAGTCTTTCCATTTACTTCAATAAAAGCTGCATCCAAACCCTGGTTAGTTCTACTAATTGCATATGTGATCAGGTTCTGTATGTAATCATGTAATCAGGTTCCAGCAGTCAGTATAAGTCACATCTGTAAGTGGACTATAGAAACATAATGATTCATCTCATGACTCATTTAAGTATTAGTTGATAAAACTGCAAAAATAGTGGATTAAGTGGATGTGGCAGACATAACATATTGGGAATTTATTATTAAAGTATTGACACATCATCTCAGACTCAGCAATCTCATTCTCCAGATACATTCCAGCTGGCTAGGATAGAACCAGTTTACAGAAACTGAAAACTAACTGAAGGCCAATAAAAGAAATTTGAAGGCATGTATCTGGGGTTGTTGCAGGGATCAATTGTATTTAACATTCATTAATATCAAGGGGTGCATCTACACTTGTAACTTAAGTTGACTTAAGCTTGCTTACATCGACTTAATTTACTCTGCATCTACACTACACTTTCCTTAAATCGACTTAAGCAGCTGCTTAAGTCGACTTAAGGAAAAATTAAGTTGACTTTATTAAACCCCATTTTAAGTCGACTTTCTAAAGTCGACTTAAGCCAGTATAGACATGGAGGACCACTAAGTCGACTTAGAGGCCTCCAGGGGTTCCCCACTGCCCTCCTTGCCAGGGTGGCTGGCACAGGGAAAGCCTGGCATGCCTCCCCACAGGGCAGAGCCCTGTCCACCCTGCCCCTATGTCCTGCCAGGGTCCCTGTTCCCCTTTGTCCCATTGTACCCAGGTACAATGGGGCAAAGGCTGAGCCCCCTGGCACTTGGCAAGGGGTGCCCCCCCTTCCTGCCACCATGGACCAGTCCCAGGTCCACCTAGCCTCTACAAATCGACCAAGGCGTCCAGTGTGGATGCTCTAGGTTGACTTTGTAGGGTCCCCTCAAAGTCGACTTAAAATTTAAGTGTGGACATGCTAAGTCGACTTAAATTAACAATTGTAGACATAGCCAAGAAGAGGGAATAAACACATTAGACTGTAAACTCTTTGCAACAAGAGACCATTATTTTCCTATTTGTGTCAACAGTGCCTAACACAATTAGTATTAATTACTATTTGTATTGTGGTTGTGATTAGGGTACCACTGTACACACACTGACAATCTTTTCCCCAAGAATCTTAAAATCCAATGTGGGTCTGACCCTAATTAGGGCAAAGAACTACTATTGCACTATGAATAATAACTGGAATCAATACTAAGGGTCCTACCCCAGAAACCCTTTGTTCACATAAATTGGGAGAACAGAAAAACAGTGCAAGAGGATGTACATGGATTATGAATATGGAGTTATAAAATAACATGACGTTCATGGGAAAATATAACCCAATTCACCAGAAGAAATATAACCTGAAACATAGATACTCTCCGGAAGGAAAATCCTAGAAAGCAGCACTACTGAAATAGATCTCAGGGTCAAAGTGGGTATGAATTTGCAAGGCGATAAGGCAACAAGAATAAACAGTGCAATTGTGCTATATGCATAGAAGCAAGCCCTGGGACACGATGGTCACAGTCCCTCTTTATATGATTCTAGTATGACCACGTCCACAATTGGATACTTTATAACTAGGATGATATTGAAAATTGGGAGAGTTCAGAGAAAGACCATAACAATGCTGAGGGCGATGACTGGATTGACTTAAAGCAATGAAAGGAAATAAACTCATATAACTTGGTTAACTAATGACTAAAAATGTGATCTGTCTGTCATGAAAGTGAATGGCAAAACTCGCATTGGCTTCAGTGTCGCAGTATTTGATTCTGAGAAGAGACACGATAAGAGGCTACATATAAGCATTAAGAAGGGAGAGCTTTGGTGGTAAAGGGGAGCATCAGAAGGAATTATGAATGAAAGTATATGTCAAACATTTATATATTGTTAAAAATTTTCTGACTCTGTGATCTCTGCTACTGATTTGTGGAATAGACTCTCAAAAAAAGGGATTGAAACCCTATTGTTTGACAATTATCAAACTAGACTCAGGGGAATCTCAGAACAGTGCGGAACAGTCCTACATGGGCAGAGAAATGGACTAGGGGCTGAATCCATTACTATCAATCAGGATTTACCATTGCCTTCACTGGGAGCAGGGCTAGGTCCTAGATGAAGTACTTGGACATTTCCATCTCTGCCTGCTGTGATTCTTTTATTTAACCATGAGCCATGATTTTCTCCATCAGAAACAACTTTAAAAATGATGCAAGGTTACCTTTAGGGTTTCATCTTAATGCTCATCTTTCTCGGGTATGGAATCTTTCATAATTCATATGAGCATGTCTATGCATTTAGATATAGCAGGAAAATCAGGAACCTTCCAGAAGGATTTCTCTGTATTCTTTTTTTTAGAAAGTTCACTTTTAATCATTGCTTTGGAGGTGGCTCCTGGAGCCCCCAGACATGAATCAAAGACTTTATTGTACTATTGTTACAAGAATATACCTCCTGGCCCAAAGAGCTTCCAATTTAAGTAGGTCCCCACTTGGTCCAGAATAGCCAGAATCTGGAATGGAAGTCTGCTGTTCTTAGGGGAGAAATTAGAAGGATGTGGACAATGGATTTTGTTCAGGGAGGCTGTCTGAGATTAAATTAATGTGGGCATCTAAGGAATAGCAATACTCACATTGAGCAGCACTACCTGTCATTTTTATTATTCCAATTAACCAAATACAAACAAATGATCACCAGGTAACTTGCATCAATATTATGAGCCAAATTCCCTGGTCCGGCCAACCTGTGCTAAGTGAAGGGCAAGAAAGGTGCAGGAAGTAAACTCACCTTTGCAATTCCCATATCCTGTGACAGTCCACCCACTGGCTTTAATCTACCAGTGAAAGATAGAGCAGCCTCATGACTACTTTAATTTACATCAGCTCTGTGCAGCCCACAGCTAGTGTTCCAGCAGCTCGGGATTGCTGGGGCACAAGAATGCCTATCCATGGACTCTTTGGCCTAGATATGCCCCTGGAGCTGGGGATAGAGAGGGTACAGGTTTTCACAGCATTGGTTCAAACAGCTATAAGGCTGCTTTGGACTAGTGGAGCATGCAAACAGCTGGGACAGAATCTGGTCCTTTGACTCTTGTTCTGGAGAAGCATGCAGTCTTTCCAAATGCAATTGTTTTGCAATACCCAAATATCTTTACCTTTCTGCTTTTGAATCATTTTGTCAGAGACCCTGAAAATCCCTGTTTGTGATTAGCCATTTAGCTAATACACACAAATGAATCTGAAATTATTTGGTGGATTTTGTCACTAACTAAAAGCTCACGGAGAAAATGAAATGAATAAAGTCAATACTTTCAAAAGTCTTTTAGGTGAATGTGAGTAGGGAGAGCTGAACTGCAAATGTTATGAATTTACAATTTAAAAGCCTAATGTTATATACTAAAAATTCTCCATGTAGATAAGTGGATGGTGTTTGCAATTTCTAGAGAAATTTAAGGTATCATTAGAAACCAGGAAAGTTAATAGAGTTCAGAAGAAGGCTACATACTTCAGGTCACTAGAGTATGATGGGAGAAATTATTGTGGGTTGGTTGATGTTTTATTACCATTAATAAAAAAAAGTTAACAGTTTGGAGCCAAGTTGCTGTGTGAAAAGTTTTTATGTAAAACCAACTTATTAAAGTGGTGAAATAATACAGTGTACTGTAGATAGCCAATTATCTATTACCACAAGCAATAAAAAGTAGGTAGTTAACCTTTAATGGACTTACTTTATTCCTAGGTTTTTAGTCTTGCTTTACTTTCTGCTTTCTTGTATGTTCATCTTTAGATCAGTGGAGATAACTCCTTGGGCCATGTTTTTCCTTCAGTCAAATGCATATATGTAAAACCATGGATTTGACCGATAGCAAAATATGGCACAAGGTCAGTAAATAAAGGATATCTCCCAGTTTATTCCTTCTTTTCTTATGCATAAACAAAATCGTTTTATGTTTTAAGCATCAAATTTAAAACCATACTTGCTTCTTTTTAGGGTGGGTCCTGTTCATCTGAAAACTAGCAGTCGATAGAGAGATGATTAATCAGATATTGTCCGTATCTATCCAAGTAGTGTCTCTGACAAATTTAATTGCGATAATTCAGCGAAGGCTAACTAAAAACTAAAAATAGTTTTTATTAGGTCCATCAGTTTTAATCTCTACTTTGAGAGATCACATTTCATTTTGTCAAGCAACCGTATTTAACTGCATTAAATGAAATCCCACTCATTACCACTGCACCAGAGAAACCTTAGCTCATTTTATTCATTTTTGTTGCTGTGCGGGCTCCATGAGACTCTTTAACCCTGCTATTATGGGCTGGCCACTCAGGAAAGCAGTTTAAAAGAAATCGCAGCAGGAGACTCTTACATTGAATTTACAAGGAGTCCTGTGGCACTTTTAAAGACTAACAAATTTATTTTTTGCATGAGCTTTCGTGGAGGAAGTCCCACTTTGTCAGATGTCAGAAGTTGGAAAAGACTTACATTGAAAAAAACCTTACAGTATAAATCCTGCTACAGGATTTACCTTTCCATCCCATGCTGTAAAGTTTTTTTTCAATGTCTTTTCCAGCTTCTGGCATCTGAAAAAGTGGGACTTCGCCCATGAAAGCTCATGCAAAAAATAAATTTGTTAGTCTTTAAAAGTGCCACAGGACTCCTTGTTTGTTTTGCTGAACTAGATTAACACGGCTATCCCTTTGGAACAAGAACTCGTAGACTCATAGACTTTAAGGTCAGAAGGGACCAGTACGATCAT
>ML685763.1:364174-394116 GCA_007922175.1 Pelusios castaneus
GAATCCTGTGGGGGAGAGTAAATGGGTTGTAAAAGGAGGTGAAGACTTCATACATTTAGCAACTGTGAGGGTGGCAGAGAAAAGTGTGTGTGTTAACAAGATGCATTGGAACATTGTCGAAAGAGGGCAGAGTTAAGTGTGCATTTCCTGGTTTTCTGAAGTTTGCGTTTATTGACCTCAACATTCTGTGGGGGAATGGCATACCACCATGCAACTTTAACTCTGCATTAATGTAGTTTTTTGCCACTGCATTTTAGTCTGAGCTCTGTTTCACACGCACTCAACTACTGTACTGTCTCTGTTTTATGTTACAGGCGTGTGCTATATGTTTGTGCTTCAAAGAGTTCTAAAACATTCATTGCCGAAATATAAAATGGTTCAGACTTCTAGAAGTACGTGGTTACAGATAATATATTGTTGTTTGTTATTTTACTCTGTGTTAGGCCAGGCCTTGATGTCTATGAACTGTAAAAGAGAAGAACAGCTTAAACTACATGGCTCACTGTTGTTACACTACTGAATCAAGTCGCTCAACCATGTTATATCTGTGTGAGATATTTTAGTTTGATTCCTCATTCATATCAATACCTGAGTCTGTCTCTGCTCTGCATTATAGGTATGTGTTAGCGGAGGTAATTAAGAATCCTATGCCTTCAGAGGACACCATCTGTGTCTGAAATTTGTTATGGCTCCTTGTCCATCTTCAGTTCCCTAGAGCCTCCAAAGAAGCACCCCCATCCAAGGATTTAAAAGCACTTTACAAAGGAGGGTAAGTATTTTTGTTCCCGTTTTACAGATGTGCAAGAGGCTTTAGATAGGTTAAGTGGCTTGGCCAAGATCAGACAGCTAATCAGAGGCAGAACTGGAAACACAGGCAAGATCACCTGACCTGTCTAGTGGATGAAGTGTATTTTGACAGTAGCTCTCAAATATTTTTCATACTGTGTCTCCATGTTATAACAGAGAAGAGTTAGCCATTTAGTTCCCCAATTAGCCATAAAGAAAGGATAGGGTCATCATGAGTCCTCTTTGGTTGTTGAAACCACTAGTGAAGCACAGTTGTCTAACCTTAAATTTAAGACTTGAATGCCTACCTGGTGGTGATATCTTTCCTGGAACAGATTGTGCCTCCACAGCAGACTTGAGTTGGTGTCATCTTTGTTCCTTTTGTACCTGAACTGTGTAAAATGGAAAGGAGTGTGTCTCTCACTAGGTGGGTGATATGTGTTCATGCCTTAAGAATTTCAGCCAGAGCCCTGAATGTAATCGTGTTCCAGAATATTGTGACAAATGTCAGTAGGTGATCAGTTTATTAGGGTTTTGATCACAGTTTCAATCTCCAGATCGTAGCAAATGCTAGACAACATTGTGGCCTTGATGATTAGGTTGGCTGAATTGTTCTTCCCTTTATTATGCCTGTTTTCCTTTGACTCAGTTTAATTCTGAACATTTTAATCAGTTTCTCTTTCCTGTGCAAATCCTTCCTTTCAGCTGAAAAGCATATTTTATTTGCTTGTTATTTTCCTGCATACTAATTCTTGAATCACAACATTTCTTGGTATGCTTCTTGCTATACCGGTATCTTTTGGGGGTTCTTTGAAAATCAAGAGAAAAGACTGCAGCTTCTGAGCAGTAATAACTGACTTTTCAAAGATTACATGGGGGTTATGTTTTGTATTAATAGGATCAGAAGAAGCAACTTCCTAACGAATTAGAATTCATGTTTTATCTGCAAATATTGTGTTTGCTGAAAGCTCTCTAATAGCATGCTAAATTATAAAAACATTAATTAGATCATTGGATAAAGGGACATTAATCCTTCAAGCATGTGTAATGTACCCTTTGATGTACCCAGTTTAATGGTTTTAGGTCTGTCCTGCATTTCCTTTTCACAGAGCATAGAATTCTTTAAATAGCTAATACAGGTACTATGCTGTATTTCTGCTAGTAGTATTTTACTGTAGGAGAATGATGCTTTAGTTCATTAGAAGTCACTAGAAAAATCAGTTTCCTGGGCATGAAAACCTTCCATTTGAAGGGCAAGAGGTCAACTCAACAAGGAGCAGTTTCAAAAGGTAATTTTCATGCCAAAAGCAAGACAAATGTGTCCCATGAGAGCGTGAGGGGGAACGTCACAAAGAGAGATTTCCTGCGTCATGTGACATGGCAGTAATATCATTCCAAAATATGTATGAATTGTGTGTATTGATGGCTCACCAAAACCCAGTTGGATGGTCTTAACTAATGTTAACTTTTATTGAGCATAAACAAATTCACTAAAGAATGAAAGTAATTATACAGCAGTCTGTGTTCTTCATTATCAGTGGTCTCTAGATTAATTCATTAAATACAAAAGTAAACTAGAATACTAGTTGCAACAACATATCATCATTGTATTTCCCCAAACAATGCTAGCCAGTAGAAATACAGAGGCATACATAGACTCCATCTCAGCAGATGTACACACATTTTATTCATTAATGTTCTCTTTGCTGGATTTCAGTATTGTACAAGGCACATATGATGCATATAATAGATTAATCAGTTGATCCAATTAGGAACAGCAGGCATGGATTGAACAAAGAACAGTTGAAAAAAAGTTGGATGACCTTCTTTTTGTGTTTCTGGTGCAACTCTGCTTTCCAGCCATCATCATTATTGGAAGGAAATTGGGGAGGAGAAGGGAAGAGATGGTGCATCATTAATGTAGTTCAGAGCACGCAGCTCATTCCCTATCTGAGCTTGTAAAATCTGATTAAAAATGAAAATGTGTTGCAAATATTTTGCCATGGTCGTAGCCATACAGGGAGTACAAATCTCAGAGTGTCACAAGTTGAAGAAGTGGGAAACTATGTGATAACCCAAAGATGTGTTAAACTCTGTTGTAGATGGCATTGAACATCATAGGAAGAGGACTAATTTCCTAAATTTTGATTATACAAGAGTGCATTTTCTCAGGAATGCCTACTTACTCTTCAATGACCTATGAAAAATTTTGATGTAATGTATAGAATAGCAGTACAATGTTTCAAGGAGTGGTTAAAAACAAAAAGGTCATATAACAGATATTCACAAAACGAGTATTCACATAGATCTTCAGCAGATGTGTATCCTACCATGTTTCCTAGTGAATATATTGTATTACATTGGATCACTCTCACATTGGGTCACTGAGACGATTCACTTCAGTAAAGAAAATGACAGCAATCCAGAATCAGGAATTGGTTGTTGATGGAAAAATACATGAAAATAATCTTAGACAGTAGTTGCAATTTGCTATGAAAACACAGAAGACAGTTTGTGCTGTATGCTGTACATAATATTCTTAGTTGTCTGGAGATTCATTTCAGTTTAGTTAATCTCCTGGAAGTCTGGGGGCCCGTGCCACCATTTATGTGAGCAGATCCCCACTTTCCTGGCCAGTATATTGGTCCAAAATCTCATGAGAATCATGTCTCTTGTAAGATTTTTTGTCTCATAACTTCTTTTACCTCAGGTCCCTGCTCTTCCAGTCAGCTGTGAACAGTCAGGAAGTACCCACTCCATCAGTCAGTTATTGCAGAAAGAAACATTCTTCTTTTAATCCAAACTTTAATATTGCCTGGTAACATTCAGCACACATCTAGATGTAACCTGCCAATGAACTCCTACTGGTCTAATACATTAACAAGTTTCCAACAGATTTTAATTTACTGTAGCATTGCCTAGATTAATCCACACGCAACACATTGTCCTGAAGATGGAATGGTTAAATAGATCACACTTCTCTTCTCCATCTCAAATTTGTCTAATGTATCATTACAGTTCATTCTGTAAACTGTTGAAGCCATCTTCATTCAACTGTAAACTAACAGGACTAGATGTCTATCACCCTAAACCAAAACAGTTCTTGATTAATCACAACCTCTTGACCTAATGAGTAATAGCTGTGTTAAAAATGTTGCCATTATCTAAATGGAGTACTGAAAAGTCTAGCAGATCCTAAGTAAATTGACTCTTTTCTATTTATAAACAATACTGGAAGATGAACTCCTGGGTTTATGTTGGAAAAGGCACATCATTCATTTTTATCCAACATACCTGCTTTTAGTGATATTACCCACACATGCGGGTTTTACAAAATCTTAACAACTGAAGTGCTTTATATGCTTTTAAGACTAATGTTAAGGTTTATGTGTACATTCATTACGTTGGAGCTGGGTGCTCAATACCTGCTGCCTAAGATACACAGAATTAATAATGTGCACTAAAACCCTGCTTAGAGCTTTATGTTGGATGCTAAACATCATTAGAACTTTATGTGAAATTCCGGTTTTCCAGTATTGTATCCATCATATTTATTGTAGCTCTGTGCGTTTTTCCAGCTTGTAGCCCATACATTTCTCTGTGTGCATATGAGTAAGTGATGAATCTTTGACAGTCCTTTTCTGACAACATCACCAGTCTTTTGATTAATAAGCTGGTCATGGGCAAGTAAATATGCTATTATAAAAACAAATTGTGTACAGACTTTCTCCAGTTGCTTCTCAGATATTGGCTGTTCTTTTACCACATATTTGTACATTTTGTTCCAAAGAAGCTTGGGGAGCTAAGAGGCCTGGATTACATATGTCTGTAATAATTTAAAATTTCTCTTCCATGACAGATCTATATTTTGTTATAATATTACTTTTAAGTCTTAGCAAGTAGGGTAGTTCTTAATGTTGAAAAATTAAAAATGCATGTGCAGTCAACTCTTGTGTGGAGAACACCAAAATTGATACAGGTTTCTGCTTTGGAGGGTATTTACTATTTTATGTAACTAAATTATGTCCCATAGTAAAGTGAACTAAAAGCTCCACTGTACACATGTAAATTATGGTTACTTACAAAATAACAGTAGGAGAGAATAATATTCGCTTCATTACATGAAAGGATTGGAACTTGAGGACCTTAGTCACTTATGCAGTCATGTGAATAGACCCCGAGCCTGCAAATACATGGGTGATGGCTCTCATCCTGGGAGTGTACCGGGAACCTCCAGAGCTAAAGAGCAAGAGTTTCCTCTCTGGGCCTGTAAAAAACTTATATTGTCTATGGATCGGATACAGTGGACGGCACATAACATACACTCAGTGGGTCATGCACTTAATTTTTAAGCATGCTTATCAATACGAGCAATTGTACTAACACCTGGGGACCACTCACTTGGGCCATGTCTACACTGGGGCGCCATGTAAAGTCGATGTTAATACATCAACATAATAAAACTGGAGGAGACTGTCCACGGGACACTCTTGCTCTGGCTTCTTCTGGCCCCCATTGTAGACACTGGGCCGGGGCTGCCGCCAGCTCCTGGAGCCCCGGGGATGGGACTGCTGGCTCAGCAGCCTCCCACCGGGGCTGCTGCGGGTTCCTGCAGCTGGGGCTGTCGAGGCGCGGGGCTGCGGGAGGTGGCAGCAGCCCTGGCGGGGAGCTTGCCAAGCCAGCAGCTCCAGCCCTGGGGTCAGGGAGCTGGGGCTGCTGAGCCCCCAGCTGGAGGCTAGGGTCTACACTGGGGTTAAGGCAAATTATTAAATTTGTCTTTAACTCTATGCCTCTTGGAGGGCTGGGGTTACAAGGTTGACTTGCAACCTCCCTTAATTCAACCTTCCAGCAGCCTGAATGTGTACCCAGGCTGTAGAAGGTCGAAGTTAGGAGTGTTACATCAACCTAACCCCTCAGTGTAGACCAGGCCTCGCTTAAAGTTATGTACAGAAGTATTTGCAGGATTATGACTTAGGTCAGAAGGGATCATTATGTTCATATAGTCTGACCTCCTGTACAACGCAGGCCACTCACTCCTGTAACAGACCCTTAACGTATGACTGAGTTATTGAAGACCTCAAATCATGGTTGAAAGACTTCAAGGGACAGTGAATCCACCAAAGAATCCACCAGCAAGTGAGATGTTCTCTATGCCTCAGAGGAAGGTGAAAAACCGACAGGGTCTCTGTCAGTCTGCTCTGGGGAAAAATTCCTTACCAACCCCAAATATGGCGATCAGCAAAACTCTGAGCATGTGGGCAAGAATCATCAGCCAGACACCTGGAAAGAATTCTTTGTAGTAACTCCAGACCCGCTCCATCTAACATCCCATCACAGTGCACTGGGCATATTTACTGCTCGTAGTCAAACTTAGTTAATTGACAAATTAGGCTGTCCCTTTCAAACTCAGCGTTGAAGTCAGCTAGGTTTTTTGCTTCCGCTGCTTCCTTCGGAAGGCTGTTCCAGAACTTCACTCCTCTGAGGCGAGAAACTTTAATTTAATTTCAAATCTAAACTTCCTGGGTGCATCTACACTTACAAGTTAGGTCGACTTAAGGAGGCTTAAGTCCACACGTCCACGTCCACACCGGGCTTTCCTTAAGTCGACTTAAGGAAAGCTTAATTCGACCTAATAACACCTCATTTTAGGTCGAATTAAGGCTTACGTCGACTTTTTAAGTCGACTTAAGCCATTGTGGATGCCCTAAGTCAACTTATGATGTAAATCGACCTAGGGCAGGGGGACAAGGGAGAGCCCCAGAGGCTTCCTGGAGAGCCCCAGAGGCTCCCTTCTCCTCAGGAAGCCACGGGCGGCTCGTCCCGGGGAAAGCCAGCCATGTGCCAGCTGGCTCTCCTGAGACAAGCCGCCCATGGCTTGCCTGTCTTGTGGAGAGGCAGCCTTTCAGGGTCTTTCAGGGCTGGCTCTCACTGGGATGAGTCACGAGCGGCTTCCCAGTCTGGGGAGATCCAGCCCTGCAAGGCTGGCTTTCCCTCCACCTATCCAGTCGATTTAGAGAGTCTAGTGTAAACTCTCTAAGTCGACTTAATAGGGTCACCTTTAAGTCAACTTAAGAGTCTTGTGTAGACTCTCTAAGTCGACTTAATAAGGTTGACTTAAAGTTGACTTAAGAAAGTCGACCTAACTTTCTAAGTGTAGACGTAGCCCCTGATAGCCCCTTTATATCCATTGCTTCTGGTGTCCACATTGGCGCTGGACTTAAATAACTTCTCCCCCTCCCTGGTATGTATCCCTTTGATGTATATATAGAAAGCAATTGTATCTTTCCTCATCCTTCTTTTGGTTAGGCTAAACAAGCCAAGCTCTTTTCTAGCCTAATCAAAAGAAGGGCCCTGAGATGGTGCCAGTTTAGGGCAGAGATCTTAGGTTTGATTCTTCTTTCTCACACACCATGTAAATCTGGAATAGCTCCTTGTGAGATCAGCGGAATACTTCTGGTGAGAAATCGCTGTGAGAAAGGAATCAGGTCTCTTGTGAGGCACCTGTAGTATTGGACACAAATAGTAATGATGTGTGTATTTTTCCAGCAATTGAAACAATAACACTAACAGGAACCCAGCTCAGATAAGCAAGCCGAATACGCGTCTAATCACAAATTCCAACTTTTTTCTAATAATTGAAAGGTAAGGACAGCTAACATGGGCAGCTTTATTTTGCATTTCTATCACTTATACAGTTGGAATCCAATCTGAAACAGACTTTGGCAGCATTACAGAGGAAATCTGTACAGAACGATGAGCTGTTCTTGATCAACCTTTCCTCCAACATCAGGGAAGCATGTCCTCATTTCCACTTTTTTCTTTAATCATACGTATTTGTTGAGCCCAGTGCAAAGAAAATCCCGCTCTTTATAGCATTGACACTTGTATAATATGGCAAGATATACTGGGCAACTGCTAGATTTAACACATTTTTATTTGTACTGATCTTGCATAGAAAAATTTCAGTTTGTGGCAAGACTTTTATTTTTGAAGTACAATCTTCTGTGCCACTATTACAGTAGCAAGCTTACATATCTTGGAGCTTAATGATATTAACCCTGCTTTCTGACCCTGTATTACACGACACTGTGAAATAATATATTACAGTATAAGACAGCTTGTTCTCTTCAGATTCTGTCCTTCTTCCTTTACAGACCCAATATGCTGCTTGAGCAATAGGTCCCTAGTGGGGGTCCAGAATCTGGCCTAATGACTTCTGTGAATACTTAAGTATGTATCTAACTTTAAGCGATGTAATAAGAGGGAGTACTCAAGTGCTTAAAGTCCAGCACATGCTTAAGTACCTTCCCAAATCAGAGCCATGGCAGGAAAAGTTCAGCTTTCGGGATAGAAATTTATTTTCCTTATTTTCAAAGGCAAAAATCCACATTGTGCTTCTTGTCATCTGAGCCCTAGAGAACAGAATGGCATCAATAAAACTGTTGTCAGTATCAGCTGTCTGAATTTTTAGGATCAGTAGAATTTTATATTTTTTTGATAGTATTGCAGTACTAAACAAAGGATGAGTGAACAATTTGGATAAAATAATAACTTGAATTATTGCCTAAAACATGATCTGAATGATACCCAGTTTTTTTTAAAAATGTATGACTGTGGTTTGGTAGTATTTTTGTAATGTTTTTGCTAGTTCTCTTGCTCCTCTGCTTTTCCTGACTTCATTCTGGTACAGAATCAAAATAAAATAAATATCATGTGTGTGTCTATGTGTGTGTACCATTTCCATGGTATTTCCTCCCCAGTCAAATCCTGAGTGTAATAGAGATGACATAGGAAAGCTGATTCAATTGATTAACAGGATGATTTCTCAACTCAGAAAAACTGGGAGGGACATGTCGTTATTGTCCATCTTTTTATTAGACTGACAACATACCTAGAAGGTAAAGTACTTGTGAATAGCACACTCTGTCATCACAATACAACACAGGAAGCACCAGTAGCTATATTATGGCTCATCGGCAAGCTTCTCAGAGTAACCATCTCTGGCCCTGATCTTTCAAGGAACTCTGTGCACTGCACTCATGTGGAGTCCCAGAGGCTATGTCTACACTTGGAAAGTTGTCGACTTTATTAAGTCGACTTAAAGTCGACCTTATAAAGTCGACTAAACAAAAGTGGATTTAACTTTTCAAGTGTAGACATAGCTCCTTTTCGACCTTATTAAGTCAACTTAACACTTTAAGTTGACTTAATAAGGTCGACTTAGATGCTAATCCCCATCCACACTGGCTTACGTCGACCTAATAAGGTCGACTTAAGCAGTAAATTGATGTAAATCGAGGTGTTAAGAAATCGACTTAACTTTTCCTTAAGTCGACTTAAGGAACAGCTTAAGTCGACTTAAGGAAAGCCCAGTGTGGACGTGGAGTAAGTTAGGTTGACTTAAGCCTCTTTAAGTCAACCTAACTTGTAAGTGTAGACTCACCAATAGGGCTTTCATGGAGCTCCTTACAGGATCAGGGCTGTCACCAAAAAAAGTTTAAAGAGAACAAATAGACCAAGAAAGTTTGTATATAGTGAAACAAGGATGTGGGCATGGGATCCTTGATCAAATGAAACAGAATTACTCTGGTTAAAAGATCCTATAATTTTTTTAAACAGCTTTCTCCTTAAAATGCATCGGTTTTCTAGACTGTGTATATAATAATTTAAAGTGGTTTCCTCATGCCACCGATTTTTACCATGAACTCCCCTTAAACTTTAATAAAGAGTTCAAAGGGAACAAACTAGTGGATTGGTTGCTGAGGTGAACAAGTAACATTTTATCATACATTTTCTTGGAAGTTTACAAACTAACTTGTACATTTTGGAAATAAACCAAATTACATGTAGAAATTTGAATATCAGTTAGCTGGGTGATACCCACCCGCTAGAAGCTGAATTGCCTGAATTTGTAAAGAAAGAGTAAGGAGGTAAGACTGACCCCTATTAATTTCAAGCAAGTTTTCAGAGAAGCATGAGGATAACAGCTGAATACCAGTGTTGTTAGTTATTTCACTCTTAATCATAGCATGCAAGAAAATAGAAGAATAATTATATAAAGAGGATTTACACAGACTATTCTGAATGGCTTTACTTTTTGCACCATGACTGGATGGAGAGAGTGTTATGGATGGAGCTTGGGCGAATACCATGGCTTTTATTTTTTTCTGATCTGACTAAGCCATTAATCTGAGAGAAAAGGGAGGGCACTCCCTTTGTACTACCCTGATCCAGATGTCTCATACTTCATTTTTGAAAATGCTACTTTTGGGACTAGAACTTCAGCACAAAAATGTAGCAGAGTAGGAGCTGATATTGATGTAACTTTCCCCACTATAAAATGGGAGCAAATCTATTTATGTAAATGAAATCAGAATCAAGCCTATATTCTCTTCATAGGGGCAGAATTGGGCTGATGTTTTAGCACTGTAATTTAGCTGGTAAAAAGGGGACCTCAGGTGCAGATTGTGGGGGTGGTGGAATAATCATGTTTTCTATTACCCATACATCTCTAATTTCAGGCTCCGGTTTTTGGAAGTAAAATAATTTTGGCCTCACACACAGTATCTGTTTCTGGAACTTATTATCTGCTTTGTTAAGTTCAGACAGCATTCAGATAAGGATAATTTAATTAGACATCTTTGTAATCATACATGCATACTTACCGCCACAGCAGGGGATCCCTTCTTCAAAACAAAACCCTTCACATTGCTTAGGGCAGCTTATTTTGCCTGAAAGATTTCATACTGTGTGCATGCGCACGTGTGTGTATTAATGTCTGTCATTTTTCTAAGCATTTACAATGCTTTGGGCTCTCCTTTTGAAGTTTTCATATTGTTTGAGAATGCTCCTATCTGAAAAACTTCTTGTTTTTTGAAGGCATTCGTATCATTGGAGGTTGCTTTGAAACTAAGAAATGCCTTGAAGCTGTGAATGGGTTTCTCTGAGATACAAAAATTCAAATGATGTCTCTTTGAAACAATTCATATCCCAGAGGTGTTCTACCTTGGGTGGCTTTCCATGACGTATACCAATTCAAGCTGCCTTTGCAGTCATATTTGCCCTCTGAAAACCCAATCAGAAGAGCATGTTTACAATACTTCCATTCAAAATAGTTCAAGAAAATGTTTTGTGGGAGATTTTCAAACATCAATGAGAATTGGGTGGCTAATTCTCATTTGTGCTGATCCTTGGTAAGTCCTGATATGCTTTCATATTCACAGATCTTGCTTGTTTAGGTAGATATGAGAATTCTGATCTCCTGCTTTTAGAACCAGATTGTCATGTCGTCGATTAATTGATTAAATTAAGAAAAACAAAAATTGTGTGCTCTAAATACTCCTGAACTTTGGGGAATTTGAGAATTGAGCCCAGAGCCAAATTCAGCTTTTGCAGTTAGCCTGTTTTTGAAATGCCCTTCCCAAACAAACAAACACACAAACCCCCTCCCCTAACATCCAAACCAATTGATCTACATTATGACTTTCAGCGGTTTCAGGATTTGGCCAGCATCTAGTTAAAATGCAAATACATTGCATAGTGGACTACATAAAGGCAATTATAAAAAAATAAAATAACTTATTCTGGAGGAAAAGGGCTCATGTAAAAGACACAAGTGAAAATAATTAGGTTTGGTCACAGTGACCACAAGTGTGATCATTACATGTACATCATACAAGAAACTAGCTTGTGGGAGGAACTAATATGAATCTTTTTGTGAAGAATACTGCCTATAAGGTTATTGCAAATCATTCACTTTGGAAATAATTATATTAAGTGTGCAAATAAAATCTGAAAGAAAACACCCTCATGTAAACATATTCCTGTTATATTCTCGCTGATACACACACAGAGAATCATGTGGGGGTATATTTTACACCATTTGTAGGGGCTCAGTCAAGGCAGACAAGATTATGTTGTGTTCATTTTCATGACTTCTCTTGTTAAAAATATATACAAAGACGTAGATCTGTATCCTTAAAACATACATATCCAAAATCATTATCAAAAGAGATGATGCCTAACCAAAGTTAGATCAAAAACAACGAAGGTCCTGTGGCACAATTAAAGGCTAACAAATTTCTTTGGGTATAAGTTTTCATGGGCTGCATATGATGAAGTGGGTTGCAGCCCACGAAAGCTTATGCCTGAAGAAACTTGTTAGTCTTTAAAATGCCACAGGTCTTTCATTGTTTTTGCTACATACAGACTAGCATGGCTACCCCTCTTAAAGTTAGATCAGGATCTATATACATTTACAATTTACTAATTCACACTGTTGACTGGGAGGCCCATTGATGTGTTAGAAAAGATTTTCTGATTTTCTGATCATTTATTTCAGTTTATTTGTAATTGTTTGTGCTGTTACTTCGCAGTATACTGATAAACATACTATCCATCTTGCAGAAATAATGGGGCCACAAAGGAGTGGTGCTGAGCACTTGCAGGCTTCAGTAGGAGTTGCGGGAGCTCAGCACTTCTCAAGATTTAGCTTAACATTTTAGTAATGTGAAGCTCCTTACAGCTCCTGGCTATTAATATTTGCTTAGAGTTGAGAAGGGGGCTGCCTGTTGGATTTGCAGATCAGTGGATTGTACTGTACTCAGTTTAACAGGACTAAAATTTATTAAGCAACGTAAAATTACAGGAAAAAGCACATCCAGAGTTTTGAGGTGGAAAAGAAAACACAGAGATTCTGGCCTGAAACTCTAATTGCTATGTCTTGGGACAAAATTCCATATCATATAAATTCTGGGAATAGAATTCTGGCCCAGCTGAAATCAATGACAAGACTGACTTAAATGGGCCAGGATTTCACTCAGTGAGCCTAATTTGGTCCTCAGTTGAGCCTTGATCCTGCCCTTGTTGAGGTCAATGGCAAAATTACCATTGGGCAAAATTCTTGGCTTAGATGAAGGGAGCAAAGGGAAAGTGGCTCTACGTTATCTTTCTGGTCCTCTGACCCTGGGCCATCCAGGGACCTTGCTTAAAACAGCCTTAGGGCTACTCTACATTTTGGTAAGCGGCAGTCAGTTGGCGTGCTAGTTGAGCAAATCAGTCAGAGAACTTTGAACTCCAGGCCACCCCTCTCCTCCTTGACTTGCCCCCTTCCACGCTCGCTCCTTTCATTCCCACCATGCCCCTACAGGGAGAGGAGAAGCACAGTGGTTTAGTGCTGTCTTCACTGGTTTTGTATCACCTTGGGATTCCCCCATCTTACTGGAATCCTCACCTGCTACTTTAGTTTCATTTTCCACTACAGCACTAAGCAGCTGGAACAGAGTCTGAGTATTTGGCCTATCAACCTCAATGGTACAGGATCAGGGCCGTACACCTGTATGACCTCATTAGCTTCAGTGGCTATGTCTACACATGTTCAAATAAGTCGACTTAAAGTTGACTTTAAGTTGACTTTGTCGACTTTAAGTCGACTTAGCATGTTCACACTCTAAATTTAGGTCAACTTAAAGTCGACCTTGCCAAATCAACTTAGAGCGTCCACACTGGAAGCTTAAGTCAACTTGTAGGAGCTAGGTGGACCTGGGAGTTGTGCATGGTGGGAAGGCGGGCACCCGAGAGGGGCCCCCCTTCCCCAGGCACCCCTTCAAAAGTGCCAGGGAGCTCAGCATTTTCCCCATTGTACCTAAGTACATGGGGGCTGAGCAGGACAGGGAAGGGGCAGGGTATAGGAACAGGGTGGGCAGGGCTGTGTCCTGTCCTGTGGGTGGGCACGACAGGCTCTGGCTGTACCAGGAACCCTGGGACCCTTTAGGTCGACTTAGAGCTAAGCCACGTCTACACTGGCTTAAGTCAATTTAAAGTTGACTTAGCCAGTAAGTTGAAGTAAAACTGGGTTTTATTAAGTAGACTTACAATTTCCTTAAGTTGACTTAAGCAACGGCGTAAGTTAACTTAAGGAAACTGTAGAGTAGACGCAGAGTAAATTAAGTCGACTTAAGCAGGCTTAAGTCGACTTAATTTACAAGTGTAGATGCACCCAGTAGGATTTACAGACCTCTAACTAAGAACAGAATTTTCATACAGCAACTGACCTTGATACAGTATGCAATAAATTACACCATTATGGGTCAAATCCTTTTCACATACTCGTGAGCAGTAGATGGCCCAGTGACCTTAGTAGGCCTATGTACATGAGCGAGATGAACAGCATTTAACCGGAAATTAGATGACCCAGCATGACATGGGAAGTAATGGCAACAAGAAGGGACAGAAAATGGAGACCATAATAAGATTATTAGTTTGATATCATACACAGCATGTAGGTTCCATTCTAATTATCTTTCTAATGTAGTGTTGTTAAACTGTCAGGATTGTGGGTCACAGTTCCAGGGCACAGCAGATGCCATTTGGAAAAAAAATGAATACTATTTCATCAACTGCAGATCAACATTGAATCATTCTCCGGTTTCTTTCCCATTCTATCACAAAACTGAAGTATTGATCCTGTAGTGAAATGGTGACACACACTAGCCGTTGTATATCTGAGTGGTTACAGTATGTCCTTCCTCAGGTAGTAGAATAAGGGATGAAGTGAGAGGCACATTGGTAAGCATATAATCCCTTGAGAAAAGCCCTGCCTGTTTGATTTGCAAATGACTCTTTTGTCTCTTGCAGCCCTTAATGCTAAGGAAGTCGGCTGCCTTCACAAGTCTCCTGGAGCCTCTGTGTTTCAAAACCATTAGCTTTACTGGGAGTCCACAATTGTGCCCTTGGCTTGTGGATGCCTAAGCTTTTGCAGGAACAGCCCTGAGAATGTGGTACAGTTTTTGCCCTTCACACCCACCTTAGTCCATCCCACTATATTTTGTAACAGACAACTGAAAACTCTGCTCACTGAATGGTCTGTTCTGTTCTAATCTCTCTCAGCCCCAGTGTAGATCCCTGACATTCCATTATTGGCTTTTTAATACATTGTCTGGTTTTACACAACCTATGATTATGTTTTTCCTGTATCTACATTTTGCTCCAACTGGTTCTAAACTGGATCATTTCAGCAGGGTTTCTATTTAATGTTAACCCATAATATTCAAAAACACTCATCACCATGTCATAAATAGGTACTGATTCTATGGCCACCTCATACTTCTACAGTTACATTCTGTGGGCCTTTTAGCCCAATACTTGATGGATGTTGAGCTTCCTTAATTCCCAGTGGTTTTAAGATCTTGGTTTTTACACATATCTTTCATTAAATAGAAGCAACATATCTATGTATGTATTTCTAAAAACCAGATAAAATTAACATTTTTTTTAAAAAAGAGCTAATACAATAGAGCAGTGGTTCCTAACCTTTTTGGCTTGAGGGCCACAAATATAATTGGTAGAACTCTGAAGGGCCACCAGTCTATTTAATTAAAATTTAATTCAAATAAAATTGTAATTATAATTAATCAATTAAAATCAATTAATTAATTTTAAATTAATTTTAATTAAATAGATTAGTGGCCCTTCGGGGTTCTAAAAATTATATTTTTGGCCCTTGAGCCAAAATGATTTCTTTTTAAATTTGAAAAAAATTGAAAAAAGTTTAAAAAAAGAAACAAAAAGAGAAGGAAAAGAAAAAGGGGCTGGATGCCCATGAAGAGGGCTAGCTTGTGGGCAAGCGTGTGGGCCCCAGCCAGCGGCACCAGTGTGGCCCACACGCCCGCAGCAGCTGCACTGGCTGCGCCCCCCTTGTACACCCCACAGCTGTGCTGGCCTGAGCACTCCCCACCCCACAGTTGCGCCCATCTGCAGCCCTTGCCCCGCAGCCCTGGGCTATGTCTACACTTGGCCAAATAAATCAACTTAGCATGTCCACACTCAAAAATTAAGTCGACTTCAAGGGGTCCTTGCCAAATTGACTTAGAGCGTCCACATTGGACACCTAAGTCAACTTCTAAGGGCTAGGTGGACCTGGAACTGGTCCACGGTGGCAGGAGGGCATCCCTTGCCAAGTGCCAGGGGGCTCAGCATTTGCCTCATTGTACCTGGGTACAATGGGGGCTGAGCAGGACAGGAACACTGGCAGGGCATAGGAGTGGGGTGGGCAGGGCTGTGTCCTGCCCTGTGGGAGGCCTGGCAGGGAAGGCAGTGGGGGAGCCCTGGAGTCCTTAAATCGACTTTAAGTCGATTTAGGGCTAATCTGCGTCCACACTGGCTAAGTCGACTTTATAAAGTCAATTTAGCCAGTAAAGTCGACTTTAAACCAGGTTTAATAAAGTCGACTTTAAATTTCCTTAAGTCGACATAAGCAGCAGCTTAAGTCGACTTAAGGAAATTGTAGTGTAGATGCAGATTAAATTAAGTTGACTTAAGCAAGCTTAAATTGACTTAATTTGTAAGTGTAGATGCACCCGTGGAGCCTTTGACCCCACCCCGAATCCCTAATCCGGCCCTGGCTGGGACCAGAGGGGAGGCGGGTGGCTGCAGACAAGCTCCCAACTGTACTCTGGGACCAGAGGCTGTGGCCCGGCTCCGAACCAGTGGCGAGGGCCATTTTAAAAAGTCTCATGGGCCACTTTTGTCCTGTGGGCCAGGGGTTGGAAACCCCTGCAATAGAGTCTCTTCTATAAGCAATTTGAACTGTTTACCAAGGGTTGTGGTAAATTCTCCATCTCTTGGAGTCTTTAAATCTAGATTGGATGTCTTTCTAAAAGACATGTTTCAGTTCAATTGCAAGCTACTGGGTTAGATATAGTAATTACTGAGTGAAGTTCTATGGCTTGTGTTATTCAGAAGGTCATAATGGCTCCTTCTAACATTAAAATCTGCAAATTTATGAATACATTTGTAGTTAATACATATTATTGTAAAAAGCTGGCAGAGTCAATCATAAACTAAGGATATAAACATGGTTTTAAGGTGAGTTAAAGGTGAATTATTGGTTTAGAAAATTCCAAAGGAGTAGTCATGTTAGCCTAGTTCAGCGAGACAAACAAGGAGTCTGGTGGCCCTTTTAAAGACTAAAAAATGTATTAATCTCATGAGATTTCATGGGAGAAAATCCCACTTCTTTTCTCCCATGAAAGCTCATGCGATAAATAAATTTGTTAATCTTTAAAAGTGCCACCAGACTCCTTGTTTGTTTTGGAAAGAAGGGGGAAAAGGTTCCAGATATATGACAGTGGTGATGATGGAGAAAGAGGTACTGTCAAAATATAGTGAACTGTAGGAAATGTTAAAGGCAATGTATACAAGTTTTGAATTGGAGTTGTAGATGGAAAGTCAGTCATTAAAGGTGATGGAAGGTGATGATTCTAATTTCTGCCTTCCTGGAAGAAAAGAATAACTCTCCTTATCCCTTTACAACCCTATCCTCCCACTGAAATTTAGAAAACAAAGATTTAGGGGAAAAGGAAATTGCAGTTGTGGAAAAGAGTGATTTAAAAGCAAGAATAAGAGGCTGGATCACCTCTGCATTATTACATTTTTAGAGTGGTATAAGTCTGTTGATTTCACTGGAGACATATATGTGTAAAATTAGATTCCAGAGTACACAGTGGCAGAATGCAGAGGTAGTCTTATGGATAATACAGTGTAAAGTTCTCAAGTTGTTGCTACAGATTCCAGATGGCAGTTAGGTTTTACAACAGAATAAGACTAATGGCTGTCCAGCAGAATCCAATATTTAATGGAAGGATTTAAATGAAAACTTGAATTTCTACTAAAGTAAGTATGAATTCTGGCAGCAATCATGATAGAATCTTATTCTCAGCTCATGGACGTTGACAGAGCTCCACTGCAACCAGTGGGAGCTACTCCAGTTCACATCAGCTGAGCAGCTGACACATTATAATGGATTTATACAATAGCCATCTTCCCAGGCCAAAGATTCCATTATTACAGAAGTGGTGCTAATATTGTTGACAGAAGTGTGTACAAGAAAATGGAGGAAGACAAAATGCAATTTGCAAGGAAGAGTGACTTCAAAACTGAGTCTTAGGGCACAAAGCTGAGTTTTGCTTTCAAGAGTAGGTCATAAACATGGGACAAAGAAGACATCTTCTTTGGAACTTCTTCCTGACTTGTGTTCAGTCTCTTTCCTCAGAGAAAATGTTAATGAGCATAAAACTTTAAAAACTCTATTCTGGTTCTTTCCTCACCCCCCATTACATTGATATCAGATTGCCTCCCAGTAGTGCATTAAGCAACATGGCTTGCATCTGTTATTTGTGGTTCTTGCCTTCTCTCAGCCTCTCCACTTGATGAAAATTATCTACAGATTTTTTTAAAAGATATTTCTTTTAATATTTTTGTTGTGTGTTAGAGAAAGCAAGAGGAATTCCTTTCATCTTGCGCCTGTCATAGAAGCTGATGAGGTTTGTGGTGATTCTTAGCTCATGAAGAAGTTAATTCCCCAGCCTTGGACCAGCCCCCAAGAAAACTCCATCTCTTGAGCAAATCTTTTACATTATTTGCCCCTTCTATAGGATTCTTTTGTACAATCTTGAAACTTTAGGTGGGGAGGAGGTAGAGTAGTGAAGAAGAAGGGCTTATTTTCACATACAGTACTACTGCGGTGGATCGCTAGCTGTGCTGCTGTAGAGCTTTAGTGAAGACACTACTATGGGAGAGTTTCTTCTGTTGGTGCAATTCAGTCACCTCTTCAAGAGATGGTAGCTATGTCGATGGAAGATGCTCTTCAATTAACGTAGCGAAATCTGCATGGGAGAGGGGGTAAATTGATATAACTACATCATTCAGAGTGTAATGTAAAGAGTGGCAGAGTGAATGAAAATCCCAATAGCCAATGCAGTATGAGCCAGATTCTGCTAGTTCTATTCACTTTGGCTATGTCTATGGTTGCAACTTAGGTCGACTTAACAATGCTTAAGTCGACCTACACAAAGCCGCATCCACACCGGGCGCTTATTAAGTCGACTTAAGTGCTTCCTTAAGTCGACTTAATAACTACCATTCTTTAGGTCGGCGTAATGCCTCAGTTGATTTGTTAAATCCACTTAAAGTCGGTGTGGTCCTAATGACCTAATGCCCTAAGTCGACCTAATTGGCCTCCAGACTGGGGAAAAGGAGCATAGCTTGGGGGAGATAGGGCTCAGGGGAAGGGAGAGCCATGGCTGTGGAGATGGGTTGCCGGTTCCCTCACAGCAGAGGATCCCCAGCCGTGGGGGACCCCTGCAGCCCTGGGGCTCCAGCTGCGCAGGGTTGCTGGCTCCCGCATGGCAGAAGAACCGGCAACCCCGTGCGGCTGGAGCCCTGGGGCCATGGGGGTTCCCCATGACTGGGGCTCCTCTGCTGCGAGGGAGCTGGCAACCCATCTCCGCAGCTGCAACTCTCCCCGAGCCCCATCTCCCCTGAGCCCACCTCTCCTGAGCCGTGGCTCCCTATTCCCCAGCCCCATCTCCCCCAGCCACGACTCTCCCCAGCCCGATTTCCCGGCCATGGCTCTTCTCCATCGACCTAGCACCTGCCAGTGTGGATGCAGGCAGTTGACTGGAGTGTTCTGTGTGGACGCTTAAGTTGACTTAACAAGGTTGACTTTAAGTTGATTTAACAGAGTCGACTTAGCTTAACAAGTGTCGACACAGCCCTTGAGTAGAGCCGCACCTCACTCCATACAACTTGTGGAACTGCTTGAGAAGTAAGGTACTAACCAGAGTAAATAAAGCTGACAGACCTAGGTCCTAACCCCATTGCAGCAAATTAGCTCTTTGTTATGAAAGAACCTATTTTATTAATTCTTCTAGAGAATCTTTCTTGTTTTTTCCCCTGGTTCTTCCTACAGATTTCCTGTAAAGTTGACACTTTAAGTCAAGGCAAAAGAGTACTCACACTGAAATCAGGCACATTTCACTTGTTAGCTTGAGCAGTAGGACAGAGACCGCAGATAGGGAATTCTAGGAGCACTGGGGGATGTGCTCCTCCAAAAAAAATCTGGGTATTTCATTAATGCTGCCGCTTGGTAGTTCATGGGCCAAAGCTCAAGCGGCGTTTTGTTAAATGATTGCTGTGTAATGTCAAAATAAGCTAAGCAGGTAGGACAGTTTTGTACAGATCTGAAAAGAAATCCAATGTGCATTGTTTCATCTGGAATTGAAAGCCAGGGAGATAAATCATAAAAGGTAAGCTAAACACGAGGATGCCCATGCTGCAGTCTCTCCTCTGGCATATTCCCAGCCAAGGCCATGAGGGATTTTTTTTCTCCTGGATGGCTGGTGCACGAAACTTGTACAAAAGAAACTGGTTCTTGGACCCAAGAGGAAAAGAGCTGATGGTTTATCCCGATTCTGACTGTATCAGGAGATACCAGTGGAGGCCACTCTTCCTCCCTTAGGGTGCGTCTACACTTGTAAATTAAATCGACTTAAGCAGGCTTAAATCGACTTAATTTACTCTGCATTTACACTACAGTTTCCTCAGCCCCCGTGTACTCTGGTACAATGGGGAAGATGCTGAGCTCCCTGGCACTTTTGAAGGGGTGCCCAGGAAAGGGGGGTGCCCCTTGGATGCCCCCCTGCCCACCATGCACTACTCCCAGGTCCACCTAGCCCCTACAAGTCGACTTAGGCGTCCAGTGTGGACGCTCTAAGTTGATTTGGCAAGGTTGACTTTAAGTCAACCTACATTTACAGTGTAGGCATGCTAAGTTGACTTAACAAAGTCGATTTAAAGTTGACTTTGTTAAGTCGACTTAGCAAAGTCGATTTATTTGAACACGTGTAGACAGCCAGTGTGGCCCTTGGGGGCTGAGTATGTCAACAAATGACTAATTTCTTTCCTTGGTTGCATCAAGGATGCTGCATATAGGCAACTGGTGTGTTCCATGGAGAGTAGGACTAACAAACTCTTATTAGTAAGATTCAAATAAATAGAATTGCATTTTCACTCCCGCATAATTCATAGCCTACCAACACTACTTTCTCATGACATTTTCTCAGAGAGGCAATTTTCATCTAAAAAATGTGAAACCATGGGAGATTACCTCCTTCATGTGACAGCAACATGAACGGCCTTTGCATTATCGCATGAGCTTTCGTGGGAGAAAATCCCACTGCGTCAGACACTTTGAAGATGGGGAACTTACAGAGTGGGGGGAAATTAAATCCAGGGAAATGTATGACACAGGGTCAGGTTAGGCTGTAACAGCAAATCAGAAGAGGAGTTAACATTAAAACACTGGGGAACAGCATATAGAGGAAGGTGAAGCCAAATCAGCACATCGCTCCCATGCAATAAATAAATGTTAGTCTTTAAAAGTGCCACAACACTCCTTGTTTGCTTTGCTAACGTAGACTAACACAGCTCCCCCTTTGAAACTTGTCAGACTTTGCATTATTTGTGTAACCCAGGTGGCGGGAATCTCTCTTAAAACTAACAAACAGCTCCAGCTCAGGCCCTAGTTCAGAATTTCTAGGATCACTAAATACCTTAACAGGCAATATTTCCCCACTTGCAACAGTCTGTGTATGAAACAAGGTAAACTTTACTAGGGGAAAAGGAGCACATTATCAGCTTGGGGAAAACACAACAATAATATAGCTATATGAATGATAAATAAAATACTCCCCCACACTAACTTTGATAGGAGGCAAAGTTCCCCACTTGACTGTGTGTACATCCCACAGCCAAATGCCCTTGCACCATATCACTTTCCCAGCTGCCAAATCCCACTCATGGTCTGATGTCAGTGAGTAGCATAGTCCCACAATGCTGAGATACACTTACACAGGCTTGTCTCCATTGCCTTGGGGTGTGCCACCTGGTTCTGTCCAGAAGCTCCATCATGAAACTCAGCTGTCGAGATTTCAACTTTAGTTTAGTTAATGGCTGATTAAAGGGCTTTTTCTGTTGCCATCTTCCTCAATTAAGAGCTCTTTCTGCACTTAACCCCATCAAGGAGTAACCTCTATGTTATCTTCAGCTGACAGGTTACCTCTGAATCATTTCTCAGTGGAACACGATCTTCAGTGGAGAAGAACCAGTAGCACACAGGACCCTCAAGCCGACTCCTTGCCACAAGGTAAGAGCTCTTTTTCCTTTCTCTTCAGTGTGACTTCTACTCCACAGCCCAACCAATTCTAAGTCTGTAGATGGTACCTGAAGTGTCACTACAAGAGTTCTGTGTAAAAAAGATTATATAAAAGTAGTTCTCTCTGTAGCCATACTTCTTTCAGTGATAAATGAGCAGAGAGCTTCTAGAGTTATGGGTTAACCGCTTATTTCGATGAAGTGGCTGTGTAACCATTTTTCCCGTTTTCCAACAGATTAGAGAAGAGAGCTCCTTCCTTTCTAGAGCTTCAAGCCATAGTACTTATATTTGTGGAGGTTGAATATTATTATTTTTATATATTTACTATTGGAATTGTTTAGTGTCTTGGAGTCCTAACCATAGATCAGGACTAGATGCTGGTGCTAGGTGCTGTACAAACACAGAACAATTGTCCACATTATGCAACTTATTCCACTGCAAGGAAATAATTTTTCACTGTCTCGTGCCATATTCCCTAATGTTGCTTTAATGCAGAGTATTTTCAGATCTGCAGGATCTCAGAGGAGAACTTCTGAAATGTTATATTTAGTAATTGAATCTGATTGAATAATTCCTTGAAATATTTACATAAAAATCAAGGTAAACACTAGTGTAGGCCATATTTGCACTTACCAATTTAGCATAAGATATTTCTATATCAACTTTTATGGTGAGGATATTTGAAAAATAAATTTTTGCTATAGCCTGATGTAGTGCAGACATCAGAGATTAGTCTACACAAAACACAATGGTGACATGTAACTTTCTTTCTCTACCTACATTAACAGCCGTTATTCATTTTAGGGTGAAGCGGGCAATGTATATTTTCTTCAGGTCTGCATTAGTGCAAACATAGTATCTGATACATAAAAATATAAATTCTGCAGACTGGTCAGAAACAACTGCCAAATTGCAATCAAGCAGTCAAAAGAACATGACATACCCAATTGGGCATACGTAATGACTGATGAGGGAATGTTTCCATGTACAGAAGTACATTTGCTCTGTGGTGATACTAGAACTGCGCAAACCCTCTTGTGTTCAGCTCAAAAAGGGTGCGTCTACACTTAGAAACTAAGTCAATTTAACCTTGTTTAAGTCGACTTAATTTAATCTGCATCCACACTACATTTTCCTTAAGTCGACTTAAGCAGCTGCTTAAGTCGACAAGGAAAATTAAAGTCGACTTTACTAAACCTCCTTTTAAGTCGACTTTGATGGCTAAGTCAACTTAGCCAGTGTGGACGTGGAGTAGCCCTAAGTCGACTTTAAGTTGACTTAGGGGGCTTTAGGGCTTCCCCACTGCCCTCCCTGCCAGGGTGGCTGGCACAGTCACAGCCTGGTGTGCCCCCCCACAGGGCAGGGCATAGCCCTGCCCACCCTGCCCCTATGCCCTGCCAGGCTCCCTGTCCCCCTTTGCCCCATTGTACCAAGGTACAATGGGGCAAAGGCTGAGCCCCCTGGCACTTGACAAGGGGTGCCCCACTGCCACCGTGGACCAGTCCCAGGTCCACCTAGCCCCTAGAAGTCGACCTAGGCGTCCAGTGTGGACGGTCTAGATCAATTTGGCAGGGTCCTGTCTAAGTCGACTTAATTTTTGAATGTGGACATGCTAAGTCAACTTAACAAAGTTGACTTAAAGTCGACTTTGTTAAGTCAACTTAGCTAAGTTAACTTAAATTAACAAGTACAGCCATAGCCAAAGGGAGTTAGGAACAGAACCTTGTGGTTTGGTTCTGACAGGGCTGAAAGTGATCAACCTCTGGGGTTTGCCTGGAAGTGTGACTCCGATTTCCCTCTACCAGCTGGCTCCTCCTTATAACCCCCTAACTAGCCCTACCTCCCAATAGCCTCTGGAACCTTGTATTGTCACTTAGGTCTCTTCAAGGGGAAAGGAGTCTCTCTCACTTGAGGGTGCACCTGCTGAGACCAGAGCTAGGGAGACAGTCTGAACAGGAAAGAGGACTTGCACCTCCCAGCTCTGGCCCCGATTCAGTAAAGCACTGGAGCATGTGGCTTAATTTTGATTTCAAGGAGACTTCTCATGTGATTAAAATTAAGCATGTGTTTAAGTGCTTTGCTGAATCCAGGCTGATGTGAACAATCTCAGCCTGTCTTCTCCAAACTGTTGAAACATGGACTGAAGTGTGCAGAAATAAGTTGAATGTGAATCAAGATGCGCAAGTATCACAGTGATGGGAACTTTAGAAATGCTGGGGCTGATGTATGTACCTTTATGATCTGGGTTATATATTTTGCATAGTCCTCTGATTCTGAACCCTGCAAGTAGAGATCATTATTCAATTTTAATGTATTCCATGGGCTATGATTTTTCATTTATATTATTAAGTATATTTTCAAATCTCTGACAGCTTTCTGGCACAAAATAGGCTATTGCAATGGGTTGGAAAATGAAAACTTCCCATATAGTGATGTAGATACAAAAAGTGCCCCAAACCCCACATTTTCTAACCTAGTCCCTAGAACAGCTTACAAAACTGCATGCACACAATTGTGGACATTCTTTATCTGCTTTGGCCTGCATAAATGGTCATTCGGCATGCACTATGGTAACAATTAGATGTGCACTTACCTGGTGTGCATTTACAAACACAAATACCTACTTTTTATGCAGCTGTGTTGCATGGGCAAAGTGTTTTTAGGAGCTACAAGAAAAAGCTGGCATATAAAATACAGAGAAATCCTTTGTACAGTACTGTGCTCTTTGGAGTCAACAGTAGTAATGTAATATATTAAAACTTCAATAGTGTACGCAATTTCAAGTATGTTTATTATCTGGTATTAATACAGCCTTAAGCATATTTGGTAACAGTATGGAGATCTGTACAGCTGTTAAATTAATCACAACAGGATTATGATTTAATATAAACACATAGAATAAGAGATGAATCACAAAAATATGATTTAATATATAGGGACCCTAAAGCACTTATCAACTTTATTATAATTAAAATATTAACAATCTTTCATCTGTTGAATGCTACAGACATTAATTAATTAACTCTTATTAGTATCCTTGTGAGTTAGCTTTTTATAAATGGTACTTAGCTCTTTTTTTAAAATCATTTTTCATCTATTGATTTCAAAACTTTGCACAACTGAGAGTAATTAGCATTATCCCTATTTTACAGAGAGCGAAACTAATGTACAGAATGGTAAAGAGATTCACCTAAGGTGTACAACAAATCTGTGCTGGAGCTGGATATGGAACCCAGGTCTCAAAATGGATAAACTAGAGCAACTGGTAGAGGAAGTGAAACCGGATAGTATTGGGATAACAGAAACATGATGGAATAGTGGTCATTACTGGTGTATAAATCTGGAAGTGTGTGTGCCGTTTAGGAAGACAGGAATAAAGGCAGAGATGGCGGAGTAGCATTGTATATCAGTGATGAGGTAGACTGTAAAGAAATTAGAAGTGATGGAAATGATAAGATAGAGTTTGAGTAAAAATCACATTGGGGAAGAAAACTACTAAAGTTTCCTCTGGGATAGTGCCTGGGGTGTGCTACAGGACATGGATAAAGACCTCTTTAAGACTTTTATTGAAGCAAGTACTGCTGGGAACTGTGTAATTATGGGAGATTTTAACTTCTCAAATATAGACTGGAAGACGTGCTAGTAGTAATAACAGGGCCTGGATTTTCCTGGATGTGATAGCTGATGAATTCCTTCACCAAATAGTTACTGAACCAACAAGAGGTGATGCCATCTTCTCTTGCAAAGGGCATGGGAATTTTTGTTTTAGATATGTACAGATGCAGCGGTTAACAACACGCTGACAAAGTAAAAGCTGTAATATGCATATGGAATAATACTAACAAAGGCTATGTCTACACTTGCAAGTTAGGTCGACTTAAGGAGGCTTAAGTCGACCTAACTTAGTCCCTGTCCACACCAGGCTTTCATCAGGTCAACTTAAGAAAATCCTTAAGTCAACTTAATGAAAGCTTAGGTCAATTTAGTAAGACCTGCCGGTTAGGTTGACCTAACCCTCCTTTAGGTCGACCTAAGCAGAGTGTGGATGCTTAAGTCCACTTTATTAAGTCGACCTCAGGGCAGTTAGGTTGACTTAACAAAGTGGACTAAGTCCATATCCTTGGCATCCACTTTGTTAAGTCAATTTAATAAGGTCGACTTTAAGTTGACCTTATTAAGTCAACTTAACAAAGTCGACCTAACTTTTTATAGTGTAGACATGCATAAAGAGAAGCAAGCAAATGGTCAATAACTGTAAAAAAAAAAACAAAACCAAAAAAAGGGGGGGGGAGGAAAAATCAAGATCAAAATCCTTGAAATTAACAAAGTGAGCATGAAAGAGTGTCATCTTATTTAAACCACACCCACTTCATTTTCCTTTCTGGCTTTTTGCAACCACATTAAAAGAAACCAATAGTTCTGTGTCTCAGACTTTTCAGATTACCAAGTTTGAACCCCATCAGTAGAAGGAAGGGGGGTATTTCATAGGCCCCAAAATTAGCTTATTTGTGTAGCACCTTACTACGTAAGTAGTTCTATTGCATTCAGTGGAATTCTTCATGAAGTTAAATGTTACTCCAAAATCATGGTCCTGCTCCGTTGGAACATAAAAACAATGCTCCCATTGGCTACAGTGGTGTGGGAACAGGTCCAAAATGAGTAGGAATGATAGATTTGAGTCTCTGACAGTCAAGGTCCACATACCCTAGGGGAAGAAGAGAGAGTCTGTACCCTAAAGAGTAAACAGTTACACCAGTTGGTTGTATCCAATGTGACTCTGTACAAAAATATGTCAAGTGAGATCTTTTAAGGAAGCATGTAATATTCTGAACTTGATGGTCATTAGGAGATAAGTGTACACATTATGGTTATGAGTGCAAACATGTCCCTAAGTGTGGAACATCTGAGCAAGATGCTGTCCATAAAACGTTGAGTCTCCTCAACAGCAGAGGACAGGCTGGTGAACTTTTCAGAGGGAACTTGCATTAGGGCTAGTCTACACTTAAATCTTACAGCAACACAGCTGTATTGGTACAGCTCTGCCGCTTAAGAGTGCCTGTGTAGCCGCATTATGTCGAAGGGATCGAGTTCTCCTGCTGACATAATAAAAACACCTACATGAGCAGTGGGTAGGAGAAAGTGTCCTGCCAACATATCACTGTGCACACAAATGCTTATGCCTGCAAAACTTTTGTCACTCGGGGTGTTTTTTTCACATTCCGGAGTGACAAAGTTTGGCTGGCATACGTGCTAGTGTAGACAAGATTTTAGAAAGAGAAATTTAGCTAATATAGAAGTGTAAACCCTAAGGTTGTTTATTTTTTTGTGTAACATATCTGTTTGCTTTTCCTTACTATTTCTTCCTTGAATTTTTCTATTTAAAGAACATTTGGTTTGTTTTTAGTCCAAGCAGGTCTCTGTCGTGCAAACTTAGTAGGGTGTGTATGTCAAAATATACTGATAACTGGGGGCAGGTCCGATAGCTAAATACATGGGGAGATGAATTTGTTAGGTAGTTGGGACTGGAAAGGGTTGATGAGGTCATCCTGCAAGGAGTAACTGGGCTGGTAGAAGCCAGGATGAGGCCTTATGTTTGTCGCTTGGCTACAGGTGTCAGAGCTCTGAGCCATAGCATTAAAGGCACCAAAAGTTACGAAGTAGCTGGTGACAGAACCCATTATTTTTCCGAGTGATCCACAAAAACTTCAGAGGGCCCTCTGAAATCACCAGCATAGTAACAAAAATATGGTCTGTAGCCCCTGAGTTTTGATCCTAAAAAGTTCTGAGAACTCTCAACTCCTTAGTTCTTGGCAGGATCAGACCTAGACTCTTTCTAAGGGACACTCATTCTATTATAATAAGAGTGCAATGACCCTTAAATGTCATAATCTCATATTACATTTAATCAGTCTTAATGAAAATAAAGATGGTTTTTGTGGACAGTGGCTGTTCATGAGAACTGTAGCTTTCATTAGATTACCAGAGAGGGATAGAATAAAATATTTTAAAATTGGATGCACTCAGTTTACTAGCTGTAAACCTTGCTGCTTCAGATCCAAAATAAAGGCTTCTGATCATCAGAATAAAAAATGAACTGAAATTCTAGATGCTGCCCCCTTCATAGCTGGAATCAAAGCAGCTCCCCTGCCAAGTTGTATGATTCTGTATGGGAAATAGTTTTAAAGCCAGAGGGCACATTTAAAAGGTTGTAACATTGAAAATCTAATGCGTGAGTGTCAAAGAATGCTGTCAGTCAGTTTTGGAGATCAGAGTTTAAATGCTAATTTAGGTAACCAATGAAAATATACATGACAGTCTCATTCTCATCAAACTAATGAAAAATGGCCAAGAAAAAATCTGGGCAACAAATCAGAGAGGCTCACCATCATACTGAGGAAAAAGTGAAGCACCGTTAAAAAGATAACATTATGGGGGACAGGTTGGCTCAGGAAATGGGGTATACTTCCTTTTCCCTTCTAGACCGCCATTTCAGATACAGTTAAAAGCAAATGAGTTTGGTAGTTTCAGTTCAGTTCCCAGAGACCAAGTGTCTGTATTTCAAAACCCACCACAATTAGCTCATCTGGCCACTTTTCTGGTGGTTTGAATGGGACATAGAAGATAGAAATGTCACCTCACTTCTAGAGATAGTCAGCCAATTGCTGTTCACAGCATTTGAGCATAAATCCAGAGTAACTGAATTAACTTCATTGATGTTGCATCTGATTTACATCTGTGGTACTGAGGGCAGCATTTGGCCCATTCCCTCCAAAGCAAGGTTAAGGTTTAGTAGTATGATAGACTGTGGAAGTATGTATTGCCATTCCTCATGCCCAGGGGTTAAAGTAAGGGGGACTGCACCGGAACGCAATTCCAGGGCCCCCAAATTTGAGAGGCCAGAGTTCTGGGGCCCCTAAAAATAGAAAAATCCTGTGGAAAGCATGTTCCCCCCTGCCCTGGCTGCTGACAGGTCCTACACCCCATCGTTGTTAATCACAATACTTACTGTGTTATGCAGTGTTTGCTGGTTTGTGACAATAATTGCTATAGACATAAACGCCATATAAAATTATAAATATTTTTTATGGAGCAATAACCGATGCATGTGGTACTGAGAAGTGGCTGCAAATGCCTACCTGGGCTGGGGCCCACATATGCATAAGGGAGGCCCAGACAATACAGGAAGGGGGCCCGGAGATTAAGAGGGTTCCGGGGACCATCAGATTATACTTTAAGCACTGCTTGTGCCATATTCTGAGGCTAGAGAGTAGAAAACTTACCTCAGTGTCACTCCAAGACAGTCACACAAACAATACATTGATTCACACAAAATATAACGCATTTGGGTTAGGGCTTAGCGCCCTGGTAATCCTATGGCTTTTGATCCTTAGGGTAAAAAAATGAATTCAAGGCAAACTCTTATATGTAAACATTTTCCTCAATTACCTTCCTAAAATACTGATGCACACTAGCAAAGAGTGGAATATTTTCAGTCATGGGCCACGGTATGGTTCCTGAAGCTCAAATTTAAAGAGAATTAGAGAATTATGGAGAAGACCTGCATTCTAATCTTAAAGGCGAGGTTGTTAGTGTTACTGTGCTGAAGAAATGGTTCAAGAGTAGTTGATCCATGTGAAAATATAGCCCTGGGAACAGTGCCAAGGTCACTCAGACCTATATTGGTCAGGTACTAGTCATATATGTTAAGGGTGCCTGTAGGAAGTTTGAATGTACATACTGAATTTTCATAATTAAAAAAAAATTAAGAAAAATAAAAGGGTCATTTGTTCATTTAAAAAAAAATCTAGCAACTGGTTATAATGTATCAGCCAGGACCATCTTTTTACTATGCACCTATGCAATGCTTAAAATAACAGCCACCAAGAAGGCTGGCTACTATAATACAGATATCATTCATAAAATTACCTCAGAAAGCCTTCATTACAATTCTGGTTGAGTCTTTGATGTCCTTGGTGAAAGTCTTATGGTAGAGAGATTTTTTTTCAATGCCTCTTACATATGGGTGAGTGTTCCACAGAATCCATGGTGGTTCTGTTAGGTTATAGTCCAAAGAAGGAAATTGACTTGGGGAAGGACCCACTGATAACATTATTATTATTATTATTATTATTATTATTATTATTATTATTATTATTATTATTAT
>ML685763.1:394126-408867 GCA_007922175.1 Pelusios castaneus
ATTATTATTATTATTATTATTATTATTATTATTATTATTATTATTATGTGAGATAGCTCAATTTTAGAAAAGGACAGATCCTCCAACATCAATGAATGGAGAAATAAAATTTGTGCAATCCTTTCAATGGAAAAAAAATTAATGCAATCCTTAGATTAGGATCAAGATGATTTTATAACGGTCTGATTGCCATTTTTTAAATTTGAAAAAAATAAATACACAGATAATAATAAGAGGTTGAGGAAACCCAATGGGTCTTCTAAGGTAACAAGTATGGGTTAGAAACAAGATTTATTAATACTTTTTTGAAAGTTCACATAAATTAATGATAAAATAAGTTTAATATAATCAGAATATGGGGGGGCGGGGAGGGAGGAATTTTACTCTGTGCTAGGTGGCAATTATTTTTGTCAGTTGTCTCTACAGCCTGATAGTTAAGGAATCTTTATATTCAGGAGAAGGTATTTGCTCCCATTTAAATTAGGCCTCTGTATAGAGAAATGTTTTCATTCTTTAGATTTAAGAAATGCTAAAATTCCATTTGGATGGAACAAAATTCTTTAAGGCAATCTAGAGCACTGTTTGTTTGTTTGTTATTCTGGTATCATTCATGGCAAAAAAGCATGAAAGTCTACCCATTGACTCTAATTAAGCAACAGTCTAGGGGAGGCTTGTGAGAATACTGGAGAAGAGTTACATCAAAATTCTCAAACTGGGGGTTGTGACCCCTGGGGGTCACAAGGTTATTCTAGGGAGGGTCATCAGCTACCCTTCATACAAGTAAGGGTGGGATGACATGATGGGGGCCGTCATTTTTGGAGGAGTCATCATAGCTTGAAATATTTGCATAGGGGGGTCCCAGCAAGAAAGTATGAGAACTCCTGAGTTACATGCACAAGTTAAGGAACACTTATTAGACAGAGATATAATTGAGTACAGAAGTTCCCAACTGTGACAGTAGGTCAGTGGTGGTCCTAAAATATTTGCTAGTCATCAGTACATGATCATGTGGTGCTGTTCTCCTCATTTCCTATTGCTAAAATGTCTTAAAAGAAGACAAAAAATAGTTGTAATTTCCTGATATTACTTATAATGTAAGCATTTGCAATAATTGTTAGGGACATGTCACATGACTGTCAGTGGGAAGGAAGGTGGTTTAAACAGTAGTCGATGGGAGGGTAGGTGTTCCATATGCAGATATATTTTGAGATATAGACCAATATGGGAATATTTGAGAACCTCCATTTAGTGCTTTGAGCACAAGACTGGGAAGCAGGAATATTGAGTTTTGACGCTGGCTCTGAGAATGACTCTTTGGGAGGCCTTGGACATGTCACCTTGCTTCAGTTTCCTCACCTTTAAAATAAGAATAATACTATAATAGTTACTGAGGTTTAATTAATATGTGTAAAATACATTGAAAATAAATTGCTCAGTCCTATGGAGGAATGTGTATTATTATTTGTTGAGGGGAATAGTTTCCTTATAGACAGAGGGAACTAGATCTTTGAATACATCTATCAAGTGGGCATTTGAATATCTGCTTTGTATATCTAAGGCAGGGGTAGGCAACCCCCGGCACGCGTGCCAACAGTGGCACACAAGCCCATTTGAAGCGGCACTCGGCATCCTCTGTGGCGCCACAGAAATTGCCACTCCTGCCACCAATAGATACTCCAAGTGGCTTCTTTCAGGGGCGGCTGCAGTGTGGAGGTCTCTGCCATGTCCAGGCCCCAGGCATACCATGTAAAGCAGCCACCCAGAGCGGCTCCTCTCTGTGGTGTGCCACCACCAAAAGGAGTGACTCCAGGCAACTTCTTTCCATGGCGTGCCTGTGGATAGGGGTCCCCAGGCACGCTGCCGAGAGGAGCCACTCCAGGTGGCTTCTTTCCATGAATGAGCTGTTGGCACCAGCTGAGGATTGAAGAGGAGGGGCCGGCACAGGGGTCGGCAAAGGTTGCCAACCCCTGATCTAAGGCCTGGTCTACGTGTAAAAATTAGATCTACCTAGCTACATCGTTTAGATCTGTAAAAAATTTTGCATCTTCAGCATTATAGTTAAGCTGATCTAACCCCTGCTGCAGAAGCAGCTAGTTCATCAACCTAGCTACCACATCTCAGAGAGGTGGATTAACTACATTGATGAAGAAAACCCTCCCATCAGTGTCCACTGGCACAGCGGTAGTGTAGTTCCATTATAAGTTGGACTTGGCTTTACGTTTGTACAAGTGTTTTGGGGGAAAGAAAGAATGACCAAAAACTCAGTTATTGACCAGATTTCTCTGCTGATATAAGTACACATCATTTGTTGGTATAAATCCATGTGGCTTCATTGACTTCCTTGGATCTATCCTGCTGTTCACTAGCTGATAACCCAGCCCAATGGGAAAAGTCCCTATTGACTTCAGTGCAGTTTCGTTCCTTTATGCCAGCAGAGAAACCAGCTAATGTTTTTACTGCCAGCCCTATAACTTAAGAGCAAAGAATCCAGAGAAGAAAATAAAATGGGGTGGTATCCAACAAGAATTAATATTTACTTTTAATTCTACTTGTCAAATTTATCATCCCTGATTCCTTCCTCTTGTTTATGTTCATATGTTGAAATTAGTGTAAAAATCAAGTTATTTGGGAAGTTTTTCATTGATCTGAAGGGAATGGAGCAGCATCCTGTAATGATGGATGAATTATCTTTTTGTCTTCCTCTAAATTGGTGGGACATTCAAAATAAGCAATCTGCAGGATGAGGATAAATTATGACACATCCCATTATATTCTTGCTGCTCCATAGAAATATGCTAATAATTGCCAGTGGATAAATTATTAGACAAATTTCACCTCTTTTTTTTTTTTGTTGTGTGAATGGTCTATGAGCAGCTAATAAAATACTTATTATAAATGATTTGGCTAAGAATTTTTTAAATAATTCTTGGTCTGTAGATTTTTAGCAAATAAATCATTGCTAGTAATCAAAATCTGAAATACATAGATTAGTTTTGATATGTGATTTTTCTATTCCCTGTTGAATGAGCATTGGCAGGTTTCTGGTGTAAATATTTAAGAATTCAGGAATCCCTTTCTGCCAATATTCTCCAAAATTGGCTAAATATGTAGTGTTTCCACAACCTATCTTGCAAGTAAATGCATTCACAAGGTTTGTTTTAAAGGGAACACAAAGGGAATTAAATCAATTTACAGCAAATTCATTTAAAAATGTGAACAAACATTCAGGCACCTCTTTTATTTTTCCTCCTCCACTAATTGCCCAGCTCTTCTTTCAGAATTAAACAGTGGTTAACTTTCATTGCATACAGAGGAACAACACCAGGGTCCTGCTGATTCTCTTTTCACAGTTCCTTGATATGTAATTTCACGCATAGAGAAGAAAAATTGTGTGAAATGTTGTAACTGACATTGTCAGTCAGCAGGAAACCTGAAAAGAGATATCAAGATTAAGCTGTGAAAATTGACAATACTGGAGCAGTACATTTTTATGTGATAGATAGAGCTGTAGGGCGCAGGTCATTCCAGCTTTCAAGGGGCAATCTTTGTGTTACTGATATCCCCAGGGCTGCAAATGCTAAGCACTGAGCTTTGAAAACTGACAGGCAATTTGCTAATGCAGCTTTCTGACAACAAGGGGAGGGAGCATAAATTTTAGGGTCACAAAGCGAAATGCAATATATGTATAAATGTATAAAATAGACGTACTGTATTTTGAATTGTATATCTATAAAACTTGTAATATACTTGTATCTATAAAACTTGTACACATGTCAAAGGCTTTAATGTGATTCTAAAGTTTAACTCATTAAAACCAGTTCTGCCATAATGGCTAATTTCCATTTGATCTTATATTACTAGGTGAATTTTAAATAGACAATATTTTAGATAGCTATTTTTATGAGTGATTTTATGGGTTTTGGAAACCAACTAGTAGCCATAAACAGAAATTATCACTTTGGCCAATTTTTTGTAATTGTGTTCTAATTTAGTGAGCAAAGTTTACACACTTGCGTAGTCCCGTTGTAATCTTTGTTTCTTTTGCTGTTACTATCTGTGATTTTACAAGTATTTTTCCCCTAGGACTCAGCTTCTCTTTCCGCTAGACCCTACATTGAACTTGCAATCCTGTGCTTATGATATCAAAGTCTGTTTTCATGGAAATATTTCCATTGCCTCAAAATTGGCATTCCGATTAATCCTGAAGAATTTCAACCATTTCACATTTCTTCCTGATTCTGAACAAAGCCAAATTTTGATATTCAAAATCTTCCAAAAAATGGAATTGTCACTCACAGTCAACTCTGAAATCTAGTTCATTACTGAATATGTCCAAGGATGGTGATGCCAGAATCTTACCTGGCATTTTGTTCCTTAGGTATTGTTATAGATCTACATTTCCCCATAATATCTTACCTATCTTGTCACTGCTGTAGCCCACTATATTTTCTTCAGTACTTAGTGAGACTACTATATAAGAATAATTTACTTTTTAAATTATTATAACAACACCTTATGTATTTGTGAAGAATCCTATATCCCCTCCATTTTCTCTTGTCTAATCTGTTTAACCCTTATTCTTTTTATCACCTCATATGTGTTGTTTTCTAAATAATTTCTCATTTTTGTGTTCTCTTTTGAGTTCTCCAATTTGTTTGTGTGTGTGCATGTGTATTTAAATGTGGTATTCATAATAGCATGCAATGTTCCAACTGAGGCTTTTTCCGGTTAAGTAGAGCTGAATAATTACCTTATTTCTTTCACAAGTGACACTCCTTTTAAAACAACTCTATGCAGAGCATTTGCCTTATTTTGCCATAGTGTTGCACTGTTGTTCATATTCACCTTATTACCCAGTGTAAATCCTCAGATCTATCTCTGTGCTAGTATGATATTACTATTTATTATTTGTATTGCACTGGCACACAAAGCTGATATCAAAGTGGTAGACACTGTACAGATACACAACATCCCTACTTAACCAATATTCTCAATTTCTATTCTTACTTGGTTACTGGTTTTGCACAAGAATTATGGTATTTTAAATTTATATTAATTCACTCTCATATTGATTTTAGCCTATTATCTAATGTATCAATACCATATTGTTTTTCAGTCCTCTCTTCCAGAATACATATGACAACTCCTCCCAGTTTCATGCTATCTACAAATTTAGCACCAATGATAAACTCTGAGAGCATGCCCTTTATTGTTGTAACTGTAGTAATAATAAAAAAAAAACTGAATTGTTATTATTTATTTGTTAATACAGCAGCATCCAAGAGCTACGCAAACACAAAAAGATGTAACTACTACTATGATTTATAGTTAAGTCAGGCACAGAATTGGAAAGTTTTTAACTGTACAAACGTTTCTCTTTAAGGCCAATGGGTTCATGGCCGACAGATACAACTGTATTTAAATACAGATGCTGCTGGCTGTGTTCTAGGAGTGTTTCTCTGAACAATGAAAAGAGGGTTTGTTTGTTTTTTCTGTGCTGTCTCCCTAGTCTGTAGCAGCACAGCTTTATAATGTGGATCTTACATAAAATAATCTTGTTCAACACAAGATGGAGAGAACATTAGAACGTTCCCAGCAACATTTGTGTTTAGATGTGATTGTAACTATCATGGTTCTGATTGTAAAGCACTCAAATGGGGATAGCCAGGCCCTGCCTAAGATATCATTGTTTTCCCACTTTCTAATAATGTACCATATGCAAGAAAAGCAGTGCCACAGATATTAAATTATATGCAGTTTTTGTCCAAAACATATCTAGGGCTTGAGTTCAGAGAGTCAGTGAAGAGATTTTGAAATGTGTCTGTGTAACTTTTGTCAAATGGCATTAAAATCTGCCTGATTTCACTGGCAGTAGTCTGACGTGACGTATGTGAGGTGACTTTCAATCTCAACCACATGCACATGTTTTGCACTTTCACGCTGTTCTTCTGCTATTGTCTAATGAATGCGAAAATGTGTATTTTCACCTCTAAAAGCTCAGGTTTAAGTCCCTGTCTCTAAAAGGATGCACAGGGAAAGGTAGTTATCAGGCCTAGTTCATCCTCCTGGGTGAAAGCAAGTGTAACTTGCTATCCTATGGCTGCTGAATCACTACATCTCTCTCCTCAGCAATTTGTACACAGACAATTAGGTTTGTGGACAACTTGTGACACTGTCCCCCACCTGGGGAGGACTTCCCACTGTCTTGGTTATTCATGAATCTTGCCCATTCATTTTAAGAAGCAGAAAAAGCAGTGACACATACATATAAAGATAAGCATTGCCAACCTGAAATATGGGGACTTGAGGCACAGAAAGTCTGTGGTGGAGCAGGGAACTGATTTTGGTCCCTGGTTTGTACTCTCACCACTGGAATATTCTTCCTCTCACAGATGACACTCATACTGATTGTCAGTAACTCACCATTAACATTATGACGTATTTAATGTTTTCTCTAAATAATGGTGAATGCGATCTTTCTGAAAAATGAAGGAAAGGGAGTCTGAAAAGCCTCAGAACACTGAAATATTTGAAATATTCATTATACTATAAACTGTTAAAATGCATGAATACAGGAACTTTAAGACAACAGAGTCCTGTGGCACTTTTAAAGACTAACAGATTTATTTATCGCATGAGCTTTCGTGGGAGAAAATCCCACTTCGTCAGACGCTTTGAAGATAGGAAAGGAACTTTAAAGTTTTCTTCATGGACTGAAGAAAATCTGAAATTGGTTTAGAAGAAATGCACATTTTACAGAATTTGAAGACATTTGCCTAGCTTGAGTGGTTTGATCAACTTCATTTCACACAGCTACAAATGTAACATTCAAAAGGTAGCACTCAAAGAAACTAACTTTGTTTATACTTAAACATACTTGACCAATAAACTACCCAATTAAAATTATATTAACTAGGAAATATTATCTCGCTCATATTTTCAAGAGTCAACAATCCAAATATTAGGCGACTAATGATTCAAAATTCAGCATATTCTGTAAAACTGGTAGAGTTTTATTCCAGTCTACCTCCTCAATTCATTCAGTGTGAATGGCAGATTCCTACATAGTGTCAAGTTTCAGATCGCCATGGAAACAAGCTAGGAGGCAGTTTCATTAATCATTTAGAGCACAAGAAGTCTAGGTCAGTCTGATTGCAGCATATAGAGTATCATCCTAGCGCCACATGGGACTCAGTTGATTTGAATTAAAAAAGATTAAGCGGCCCCTACGACGCTCAGCATCATCAGTTTAAGTTCTCATGTAACAGTGGTCTCTGGAGCCACATGGATTAGGAGACTGAAGCTATGCATTTATTTTTCAGGACTCAGTGAAACATTAGATGAGTGCAGGTGTCTGAGGGGAGAAAAGGACAAAGATCACATATAGTTTTTTTTTTATACTTGTTGCTGTTCTTTTGAAACTGGAAACAATAACTCAGTTTTATTTCTCCAGTGACAGTTACCACTCTTTCTGGCCATGAAATGGTACATTTGTTACCCGAAGTTTACAAGTCGGGATGAAATATTTGTATGAATCTATGATCTTTAATTTTAGTACAGTGCTGCAAGTTGTGCACAGAAGGGCTTACACGAATGCTCACTTTTTTTTTTTTTTTTTTTTTGGCCTGGTGGGGTAAAAAATGCATCAAATGAATACTGATGACATTTTAGTTTTACTTGAATGAAGATTTATACCTCCCAGGAAACTGACTTACAGGCAGCAACAAATCAAGATGACTATGAAATAGTTGTATATTTGTACCACAAAATGAGCCCCCCTCCAAAGTACTCACCTTATTTATGGGTCTCTCCAGTACTTCAAAGACCTTCAGTAACTTAGTCCAGACTGTTTTATTGCTTCATGGAACTAAGACATTTCAAGGGAAAAGTTGTAGGTTACAGTATATTAGGAACTCTTTCTCTTGGGCGGTTAGGAATCCCTTGATGCTATATGAACTGTTGATCTAAAGCTTATTATAGTCTGACTTCCAACAGTATAATTCTTAAATCTTTTAAGGTTTACAGTATTGTCTTCAATCCCAAGTGCTAACCCTAAAGCAGAATTATTTTTTCTCAGGTATGGAATAACATCTGTGACTTCCCATAATTAAGTTTCAGTTAAAGACAATTTTCTTGATTTGAGCATGTGGTTTATGACTTATTTCAAATTAATTGTTTACTTGGATTTTTAATAATGTGCTTTGCATAGCAGTAACTATTCATAAGAGAAGGAAAAGAAGACTGAAGTATACCCACAATCTATTAGAACTGCTAGGATGGTACCAAAAATATATTTTATCTGTAAGTACTGATGTATCAATTAACAGTGCTGTGATAGCATTACAACAGGTATAGCCTCAAGAAGGTAAATAGTACTTCTGGGAACAGATAGACTCAATCAGTACATATTTCTGAAGGTCTCATGTATTCCAGGTACATCATCTTCAGTGGTTAGTACTTCCCAAAATAGAATAAAAATTGCCATGCACAGAGAGCAGTTTTAGATGTTCCAAGTACTACACAAATTAGCTAAATATTCCTGCAGGTAGATGAGGAAATATTAGCCCTCATTTTGCACAAGGAGAAACTGATACACAATGGAATTAAGTGAATTACACAAGGCCACAAAGACAGAGCCTGGATTAGAATTCAAGAGCTCCCGTCTTCCTGCTCAGTGCGCAGGCCATGATGATCAATTGACACCTTTCTCTCCAATGCCCAGATGGAATGGAGAATGCAGAAATAAAAATACACGTGAGATACCATGAAGGGTTGCATCAAAAAAATCCGTATTTGTTAGTATCTATATTGAGTCCTTTTTGCTCTACACTCAGAATAAGAAAACATGGTCTCTGTCCCAAGAGTTCTAGTTCAGACATGGACAAATCATATGAGGCACAAGTCATGTGTTAGTATTTTAGCCAGTAGTTCAGAGCTGTCCAGAGTAGACACACACAAACAGGCACCTAAGATTTCTAACCAGGCCAGGACCTAGATTTGGCTAATGGACTTCATTCCGCCTCCTTCATCTCTCAAGACTATGTTGCATCTCTCCCTGTCATTTATTCTCAGTAGGTTTCATATTTATGATCTTTTGTAAGTGCTCATTCTCTCAGTTCCAATATAAATGAGCCTTTCTCATACACACCTATCCACGTCTTCCGGGGCCCCTAGTAAGAGTCTGGAGAAGGATTTTCTCCTCTTGCCACTAATATTAAGAACATAATAGGCTCTCTGGGGAAGTCATAACCACAGCTGTACTACCACAGCAATAAATCTTGCCCCTCAGAGGACAGAAAGGTTTGGCTGAGCCAAGTGCCAGTCTCCAAAAGGGAAGCTGACCATTACAGCACATTGTTATGAGTCATATCTTCAATGTGTCATTTTATAACAATTCTATGTTTTCTCTTCATCTTTGCAGTCACTTGTGATTTAAGGGCAACTCCTTTCCCTAGCACACAGCTTAAGTATATTTGTTGTGTGCCAGGAGCCTACAGGGCTAGGGGATGGAATCCTCAGAGTTGCACATGCCCTAATATCTGCTGTGTACATAACCTTCCATAGGGGTTGGTGGATCTTTCTAGGCAGTTATGCCTGGCCCATCTGCAGTCTCCTTGTGTGCTGGGGAAGAATGATCTTCTGTTGTGCTCTGCTGAATGCAGGTGGTATGGAAACCTAGTATGGCTCCACAAATTCTGCTTCCTCCCCACTCCCTTGGAATGGCTCTAATTCTGCTGTGTGCATAGCCTTATCAAGCCAGGTAGATAGAGCAGGATTTTATCCTTAAGGACCAACTAGAAAGTTCAATTGCCCTTTGATTTGTCATGGCCTCTATTTCCTCTAGATCAGTAGGCTATAGTAAAGGTCATCAGAAGGGTCATTAGTGCTTAAAGTGAAGTTCTGCTTTGAAACATGAATGTCAAATATTCTTACTTATCAGATCAGCTGACTTTCCATGACATATCTGCTGACTTCAGTGGCAATAATCCAGTTTTGCTGCTTTTTTATTCCTTTTAGCATTGCAGACACAACAAAGCCAAGAGAAAATGGGCTGGATTCTATGCCTTTTTGTGCCTCATCAACAGAATTGTTTAATAGGCTCCAATCACACCTGTGATCCAGTCACATCTGTGCAAAACCACTGAGAGTAGTATGATTGCACTGGTGTTGCTGAAAAATCATTTGAAGACTGGGATTCCAGACATGTCACTGAGAACCTAAATTGTCCTGCACATCCTTTATAATTAGAGATGTTGTGCAAAAAGGACAGAGCCCAGCCTCACTTTCAGGGAGTTAGAAAATTAGAAACAAAATAAAAAAAAATTTCTACACTAAACAAATTTGGCACAGAAATGTTGAGACGCAATACATGTTCAAATGTCATTTTTCTAGTCATTTCAGAGGGCAGCCATTGTGTATAGTCAAATGTATGTATAATTATATTACATACAGAGGTATTTTATAAGTAATGTAGTCATATTACCCAAGAGTTAATACATTTGAGATAGAGACAACACATTTCAAATTTACACGATACACACAATACTGAAAAAGAGGAAACTGGAAGGTTTTATGTCCTCCATTGCTCACCATCTTCCAGAAAAATATTGCAGTAATAGGAAAGTTTATTGTGAGAAACATGACCACATGATCCTATTAGATGAACACATAGGAATACAGGTGTATAGCAAACATCTCTGTTCCTACACTATTTGGTGCAAGACATAGTCACTTTTTCCATATCTATAATATAGTTGTAGGTAGATATGGGCTGAAGTGGGTAGGTTTTCTACTCAATCTTAATCCTAAAAGACTGGATGCTACCATTTTTGATGCCACCATTCCTTGAATGCCTTCTTCTATAAAGGCATTTACAAGATCAGAACCTCAAGAAGTACTGATTGGATAGTATACTTTGCAGATGGTACCTTCCATGAATTATATAAAACATGTCAACGCCCATTGATTTGGACTGGCTACAAATAGATCACATATTTCAAAAAGTCCATGGGTTCTATCATATTCCTAGTTTGGTATGTTACTACTTTCAAGTAGTGATGAACCTGAACCAAAATCCTCATCAGAACACCTCTGATGTGCTGGGTAGTTCAAATTCAGATCTAAATTAATACTTTGTGATTCAGGCCTATACCTAGTCCCTAATAATAAGTACTTCTTGTGAATTTGTATATCATTAGTATTGAGAGTATTTGGATATCTGTCACAAAATGTCTGGAATGTGATGAATACAAGAGATCCTGATTTCTTGTTGCCACTAAAACTCCCCAGGCACTCTTCACAAGACTAGGGGTGTTAACCTTGATATCCTGGTCAAATTCCAACATGGCTAATTATATCCTGCTTACCTAAAATTCTGCCATTCTTTCTCTTCCCGTTCTAAGCTGAATTGTTATGTACAGTAGAATGTCTGTATGCTGATCAAAGGCTATCACATTCCAAGTCAGAGGAGCTGTACATAAGTGATGGTTAAATTAGTTGTCAGCTTATAAAGCTTGCTGATCACTTTGGAATCATCAGAGGAAAGCTGCTGTTATTACCACCCATGTGGTTTGAGGCTAGAGCACTCAGTGTGCTACAAAACGTTGGTCAGAGGGAGTTAAGTCGTCAAAAGTATCTTAACATGGCCACTGCAGTTTCAGGCAGTCACTTGAACATGATGTTCGTAGGCAAATAAACAAATTCCATCCAATTCAGTTATTTGCCTGAAGAATGTAGAAGGTTGAATAACTCTATTCTGACTATGATCTGTTAAAAATAATTTGTGACAATAAATTAATTCAAGATGTTATAGTAAATCATTTATATACTGATGAATCCTCTTGACGGATAATTTTTCACCCTACCAATTTCACCAGGTACCATCTTGGTGGCTGTACTTCAGTTTATATAACATCTCAAGACACTTGATGAATGATATCTTATTAATAGCTTATTACTGCAGTGACGAGCTGGCACATGAAATAATGGAAAAATAAGTGAGTCTATATATTTGATGGTGGAATGAAAGATGAGAATGCAAAAGAATAATTTGCTGTAATTTACAAATAACTATTTCAAGAAAAAGAGTACATTATATGAATTAGCCTGTGTAAATATGTTCCCTACCCACAAATGAGGATGGAATCTCATCTATTTTTTCATTTTGTCCTTAGCATCTATCATCTTAGTATCTTAGGCTATGTCTACACTGGCAAGTTAGTTCGAATTGAGGCTTAATTCGAACTAACTAAAGCCATGGCTACACTAGGCTTTCATTAGTTTGATTTAAGGGCTTCCTTAATTCGAACTAATAAATTCAAATAGGCTATTCGAAGTAAGGGCTAATTCGAGCTAGTTAGTTCAAATTAACCAATGTGGCCATGTTAGTTCGAACTAATTGCTTAGTTTGAACTAACCGGTCCATTGAATTCAATGCAAATTGCTAATTCGAACTAAGCAAGTGCCAAAATTAGTTCGAATTAGTTAGTTCGAATTAACTAATTCAAACTAATTTTAGTAAGTGTAGACATAAGTCTTAGTGCTGAATGTTATGTGTATTTCCTGCTTATGCGCCCATAGTTGCCTTTTAACAGTTGAGCCAACAGAGTCATTTCTCAGCAATGGGACATGTGCCCACATGTTTTACAAAGTGTGGAGTGTAGATAGATATGAAATTAGTTGTTCTCATTCCATTTCTTAGTGGACAGACGTCTGTTCGTATCACAGTGAGCCACCTTCAGAAAAGAGGACAAGGATGTAGAACCTTAAATATCTTCTCCTGTCTCTACAAAGCGTCTCTGGAATGAGATAGAAACATGTTAATGGGGTAGCATGAGGTGAGAAAGATTACCTGAGAATATACTATACTTTCACTTGGATAAATAAAGCCTTTAATCTTCAGTGATGTCAACCAACCCTACATTAACTTTACAGCTTAATAAAATGCAAAGGCCGAGGTTCTAATATCATATATTCAATCCTATGCCTTTACCATCTTTGAGACATTTGTCTTTTGATGTGTGTAAATATTAACTTGTATAAATACATGAACAATCAACCTGTTCAGTTAACTTAGTCTCTCCCCGTGGTCATAACCGGGGCTTAAATGATACAGAAATCAATAAAAAGGTAAACGGTTTAATTTTTGCAGTTTAGAGCAGTAGCCCTGGAGCCTTAAAATTCAACCTAGCTTACTGGAGAAATTGCATTAAATGGCACTGAGTTCCTTTAAAAAAAACATTCCTTTCCTAAAAGGACAACTGGAAGTTTGTGACTCCAGGACAATAAATAAGAACAGTGAGGTGGGGATTTCCTGTCCATGAAAGAATTCTTAGTTTGTAGCAGTGTTCACTTTGTTGTTATTCGTGGTGTATTATGTGCTATTTATTTATTATATAAATGCATTCAACAGGTTAGATGAGAAAAGAAACCATTTACTGGGCATAATGGTTGTGGATACAGCTTAGACACACAAAACACAGCAACATAGGAAACACTCAATTATACCTGTGGTACCAGCTGATCATTGTCCTGTCTCCAACTGTTCTTTATCAGATGCTTCATGGGAAGGCACAGGAAACCTTATAAACAATTACTGAATGAATGGCCTGTAGGAGAAGTTCCCTCCTAACCTGGGCACTAACCCTACAAGCTGTTCTATATGGGCAGAACTCTGCACTAACCCAAAGCCCCACTGAAGTATCATTCAGAGCAACATGCAGGATCAGGGCCTTGGTAAAGTAACAATTGGTTTATGCAAGAGCATTCAAATCCTCGTTTTTTCCATCTCATCTATTGTAACTTTGGGTGCTCTTATTATTCTTATAAATATCTAATCCTTTCTCTGTCCCACTAAGCTTTTGATCATGCCTCAGCTCACCTGGAAAATTGATAGTTGTCACAGTTTGATTCTAGTGAGACATTTATCCATGTTGTTCCACTTATTACCTGATATTTCCATTGTGTAATAGAAAACATGAATGCAGCTGATACTAGAAGAATGAATTTGAGAGTAAACGTGGCTGAATGAAAATACTGGTGTAAGTATTAATAATAATGGAATCAAGGACTGCAGAAAGTTAAAGCAGATTGTGCAGTATATTTCCAAAATTTTAGAATAATTGTTTTAAAGAGGATATGTGCATTCTTCCAATTCCTAAATTATGGAACAAGAGCCAAAGTTTCAAGTGTAACATTTTTTAGCAAGAACGTCTCTTATGTACTGCGTTAATGGTATTTTTTCCATCTTATATTACAACATTTCTTTAGCTAGTCTTCTATCTATGCTGAAAATCAGTATGGAGCACCCTTTCTATTACTGCACATATCTTAGGCTATGTCTACACTGGCAAGTTAGTTCGAATTAAGGAGGCTTAATTCGAACTAACTAAAGCCATGGCTACAGTAGGCTTTAGTTAGTTCGAATTAAGGTCTTCCTTAATTCAAACTAATACATTCGAATAGGGTATTTGAACTAAATGGTTAATTCGAACTAACTAGTTCAAATTAACCAATGTGGCCATGTTAATTTGAACTAATTTCTTAGTTTGAACTAACCAGCCATTGAAATGAATGGGGATCGCTAATTTGAACTAAGCAAGTGCCATGAATGGCACTTGCTTAGTTCGAACTAACTTTTTCTAAGACAACAGAGTCTTGTGGCACTTTTAAAGACTAACAGATTTATTAATCGCATGAGCTTTCGTGGGAGAAAATCCCACTTCGTCAGACGAAGTGGGATT
>ML685763.1:409267-443326 GCA_007922175.1 Pelusios castaneus
TCCCACTTCGTCAGACGAAGTGGGATTTTCTCCCACGAAAGCTCATGCGATTAATAAATCTGTTAGTCTTTAAAAGTGCCACAAGACTCTGTTGTCTTTCTACAATAGACTAACACGGCTACCCCTTTGGAATTTAACTTTTTCTAGTTCAAATTAAGTTAATACGAACTAACTAAAATTAGTTGGAATTAGTTAGTTAGAAATAACTAATTCGAGCTAATTTTAGCAAGTGTAGACATAGCCTTAGACATGGAAGAGTGGGATATAGATTAGTGTTCATTTTCATCATATTACTCTTCTACAGTTTGTAACTTGCTTATGTAATCAGAGATGTATGAATGCAATCGATAATTTAAGATTTATGCACTTGACATGAGATTACACTTGACAATATAAAGTAATTTCAAAGAAACCAAAAGGGAAAATTTAGACTTAGCATTAGGAGAAATTTCCTGACAATAAAGTCTATTAGACTGAAATAGTTTCCCAAGGGAAGTGGTGAGAGTCATATTGAATAGGACAGTGGCTGACCCGTGTGGTCTTTCAAAGTGGCCTGCCAGTACCCTCCCGCTGGCTGCAGAAGGAAGCCATTGCCTACAGATCTAGATGGAGTGCCTTGCCATGGGCACAAAATCGGTGTAGGCTACTTGCTGTAGCCAAGATGATGAGAGATCAGCACAACCCCTCCCACTGGCTGTAATAGGGAGCATGGCAAAGCACTCCATCTGGGTCCATGGGTGCTGGCGTCCCTTCTGGAGCCAGAGGGAGAGGAGCACTAATTTCCTGTGACCCTGGCTGTAGAAGGGACTCACTGCCTGGGGACCCAGGTGAAGCACACAGGGCTACAGTATGTGTGCAGTTTTCCTGCTGCAGTTAGGGGTGGGAGGTCAGTGAGCAGGCAGCCTCCTTGCTGAACTCCTTCTGTTTGGCTGCATTGGGGAGGAGGGGTGCAGGAGACTGAGGTAGAACTGCTCGTCCCCTCCATGATTAAGGAGGGGCAGGACTCTAAAAGTCAGTGCTTTTCAGTTTGACCTTCACTTAGCAGGCCACCCACCATGACTTAGCTGCCAGGCCACATGCTTCACTGTATAGTGACAGTCACTCATCTACACTAGTGCTTTGTCTGTGAGTGTGAATAATTTGTAGGTGTAAAGTAGTGAATATAAAAATTAGTGCAGTAGCATCTAAAAGTTTACTTTAAATATGTAGTGCTCTGTAGTCCTTAATGGTGTATACATCAATATGTTTTTTATGAGCTGATAGACTGATGGCCTTTCAGGGTTGTAAAAATAAAGTTGTGCCCCTTGAGCCAAAAGGTTGGGAACCACTGAGATAGTACATTTAGAAAAAGACTGGACAAACATTAGAAAATGTCTTGTAGGTATAACTTTTTCATTGACATGGACTTGGACTGGATGGCCTCATGTTTCTGTCATTTCTGCCTGCTATGATTCTTTTATTCACCGTTCTTAATCTGTGAAATGTACTTTCCTTGAAGACAAATGCCATTAGACTCTCCCTTTAGCTGAAGAAGACATGGTGAGATCTTAAATTGGAGCCCATTGATCACTTCTCTGTCTTTTACTCTCTAAAGATATTGGAATGTGGTTTGTCTAAACCTTTGCAGATTCATTATGAGGTGCAGAAATAATTTCATGCAGGACATACTGCAGAATACATCATAGTGATGCAATGTTAGAATTTTAACAAAGCTATCTCTCAAATGTTTAGATCCAGATCTGAACTTTCACAACATTCTACTGTATTCAGATTTGGGATTTTAGATTTGCCCTTTAAAAGGGGGTGACCTACAAAGCTTGTAATTTCCTCCCAGAGAAAGGGTATTGTGATCTGGGGTTTTGGTTTGGCCTCGCATTATCTATTTATTGTATTTTCTGTTTGTTGTTAAATAGATAGAGTGCCTGTGAAGTTCAGATCTGAGCTTCAAAGTTTGGGGAATGTTTGGTTCTGAAGTTCAGATCTGAGGCCCTCTGTGGTCAGCATCTGTTCATGGCAACATCTGAAAAAGCATTTTGGCATTACTGGACAATCTTAATCATCCCCATAAAACCAATAAAAACTTTCTCTGACTATTTCTAGCTATAATATGGTCACACGTGCTTGGCACTTCCTTGATTTAGACTTTATCTTGTCAGACACCAGTTCATTTCCTTCTGTATTATCATATGCTTTGATATGTTCTAAGACTCCACTTTGAGATCTAGGACCACATCCTCAGCACGTGTAAATAGCATAGCCAAGGACCTATGCCAGAAATGAGTGAAACTATACTGATTACTCCCAGTTGTTTGTGTCTTTTTGCATGAATAAAATTCTGAAGCTTCTCAAAAAAACTGCAATGAAATCTTCTCATGAGTGATGTTACCATTGCTAATGTGTGCAATGTAAGGTTATCAGACAATAACGTTGTATTGCAATTGTACTGAAGAAGGTAAATTTCAGAACCAAACATGAGTTGCCTTCTGTTTTGAAAAGACCTGAACTGTAAACAGATTCCAGGAGTATCTGACATTTAAGCCTCCTATATTTTCATCCTGCTCATATCTAGAACTTGAAGCCTGAGATGGTGCAATCATTTTGACCTCTCAGTTTATGATAAAAAATGAATACTGAGTTTAGATATATTCAGTCTTATTCCTTTGAAAAGTATTTGCAAAGCTACGTGCGAATAGGAAGATCTCAGTCTACTGTAATTTAAGGCTGGAATCATTAGCAAGGTAAAGAACCCATTAGCAAGGTAAAGAACGGGCCATATCCTGGTGCCCTTTAGCTGATAAAAACCCAAAGCAGCGTAAAAATGGTGTGTCAGTTTCATAGATTGTCATATTCATAGATTCATGTTCATAGATTCCAAAGCCAGAAGGGACGACTGTGACCATGTAATCCAGGGGTTGGCAACCTTTGGGTGAGGGATTCCAAGTCTCCACCCACTCTCCTCCCATGGGCCCAGCACCCTGCCTTGGGTGTTCGGTGGCAGTGGCGGTAAGGTGTGTGCGCTTGGGGGCGGGGCCATTTCCTGCTCCCTCCCACAATGGCAGTGGCACACCTGGGGGGCACCTGCTGGGCACTCCTTAAAGGAACCACCCTCTGCTTACATCCCTGGTGGCCACCCCTTTCCCACATGCACTGGCCAGAGCCAGCACAAAGCAGGCAGGGGCAAGGAGGAGCCTGCGGCTCCTGGCCAAAGCCAGTGGTGTGCCAACCTGGCTCCTCAACCTCCCATATCCTCCTCTGCCGCCATGCTAGGCACATCTAGGGAATTATGCGGACCCAGGGAACACAGGGGTAAGGCAGCCTTCCCTTCCTGCTTGCATTGGTTCCATCCCGGGCACTGCTGGTCCCATGAGGGAAAAGGGTGGGGCAAAAAGAGGGAGCAGTCACCACATGGCCCTGCTTGGGGCCAGGAGTGGTGCAGCATGCTGCTTAAAATCATTGTGCATGCCACAGGTTTCCAACCCCTGAGCTAGTCTGACCTCCTCTATAGCACAGACCATAGAACTGTCCCAAAATAATTCTGAATGCAGATCTTCTACAAAAGCACCTGATCTTGATTTAAAAATTGTCAGTGATAGAGACTCCATCACAATCCTTGGTAAGTTGTTCAAATGGTTAATTACCCTTGCTATAAAAATGTACACCTTAATTCCAAGGTGCTTACTGAATTTGTTTAGCTTCAGCTTCTAGCCATTGAATCATATTATAACTTGCTCTTCTAGATTGAAGTCAATTATTAAATATTTGTTCTCCATGTAGATATTTATAGACTGTAATCAAGTCACCTCTTAGTGGGCTATTTGTTAAACTAAATAGATTGAACTCTTTGAATCGATCACTATAAGACATACCTTTTAATCCTTTGATCATTCTCATGGCTCTTCTCTGAACCCTTTCCTGTTTATCAAAATCCTACTTAAGTTGTGAGCACCAGAATGGGGCACAGTACTTCAGAGACTCTAAGGTCAGAAGGGACCAGTACTATCATCTAGTCTGACCTCCTGCAAAATGCAGGCCTCAAGACCTCACCTGCAATAGGCCACTGAGTTATTTACCTCCTTAAATCATGATTTAAAGACTTTAAGATACAGAGAATTCACCGGTAGGTGAACCATGCCCTGTGCTACAGAGGAAGGCGAAAAACCTCCAGAGCCCAGGCCAATCAGCCCTGGGGAAAAATTCCTTCCCGACCCTAAATATGGCGATCAGTTAAACCCTGAGCACATGGGCAAGTCTCAACAGCCAGTTACCCAAGAAACAATTCTCTGTAATAACTCAGAACCCACTCCATGTACTCTCCCCTCTTAGGCTACTTGTAAATCCACCACACGTAGCCAAATATCAGTCAATTTCCAAAATAGGCTAATCATACCATCCCCTCCATAAATTTATCAAGCTCGGTTTTGAAATCAGTTATGGTTTTTGCCCCCACAACTCCCCTTGGAAGGCTATTCCAGAACTTTACTCCCCTAATGGTTAGAAACCTGCGTCTAATTTCAAGCCTAAATTTCTTGATGGACAGTTTATAACCATTCGTTCTGGTGTCCACATTGGTGCTGTACTCAAATAATTCCTCTCCCTCCCTGATGTTAATCCCTCTGATGTATATATAGAGAGCAGTGGTCAAACCAGTGTCAAATACAGAGGTAAAATAATCTCTCTATTTTTACTTAAATTCTACTTTTTATGTATCCAAAGATTGTATTGACCCTTGACCATAGCGTTACACTGGGAGTTCACATTCAGTTAATTATTCACCACCACCGCCAAGTTTTTTTTTTTCAAATAACTATCCTGAACCCACAGAATATAACAGAGACCCCACAAAAAGCACACCTGGTTGATGATGATTCCCTGTTAATAATTACATTTTGAGACTTATCAGTTAGACAGCATTTAAACTATTTAATATGTGCCGTATTGATTTTATATATTTCTAATCTTTTATTGAAAATACCATGCAGTACCAAGTCAAATGCCTTACATCAACACTATTACCTTTATCAGCCAAACCTGTAATATCATAAAAAAAAGACCTCAAGTTGGTTAGCCAGGATTTATTTTCCATAAATCCATGTTGATTGTAATTAATTATACTGTTCTCCTTAAATTCTTTATTAATCAAGTCCTGTATTGGCTGCTCTGTTATCTAACTCAGGATCAATGTCAGACTGATAGGCCTATAAGTTCCCAGAACATCCATTTTACTCTTTTAAAATACTGGTACAACATTAACTTTCTTCTGGAAAACAAACAAGGAATCCTGTTCCAAAGGGGTAGCCGTGTTAGTCTATTGTAGAAAGACAACAGAGTCTTGTGGCACTCTTAAAGACTAACAAATTTATTTATCACAAGAGCTTTCATGGGAGAAAATCCCACTTCATCAGACTCTGTGAAGATGCAGAACTTACAGAATGGGGGGAAATTAAATGCAGGGAAGTATATGGCATAGGATCAGGTCAGGCTATAACAGCAAATCAAAATAGATGTTAAAATTCAAACATTGGAGAACAACATATAGAGGAAGGTGAGGTCAAATCACCTTTTGTAATGAGAAAAAAAATCCATAGTCCCTGACTATGTTTAACCCTGTTAACCTATGTTTAACCCTGTTTAACCCTGACACAATGGAGTTGAATTTACATATTTCTTCTGGAACTTCCCCAGTGTTCCAAGACATATTAAAAATCAACATTAACAGTCCAGCAAGTTCTTCAGCCCAGATCTTTTAAAACTCTTGAAAGCAAGATATCTAAACTTGTTGATTTTGAAATGTCTAATTTGAGTAGTTGCTGTTTCACATCTTCATGTGATACTAGAGGAATGGAAAATGTGTTGTTATATGATATGATTACATTACCTACTCTTTCCCAAGTACAGAACAGAAATATTTATTGAAGATTTCTGCCCTTTATGCATTGTTACTGATAATACTACCATTTCCATTTAGTAAAGGAACAATATTGTTGTTAGGATTCTTTTTGTTCTTAAAATACTTTAAAAACTCCTTTTTGTCCTTAACTTGCTAGTCATAAAGTTCTTCTTGGCTATGTCTAGACTACAAAAAATTAGGTCGACTTTGTTAAGTCGACCTAATAAGGTTGACTTTAAGTTGACCTAAGTTGACCTTATTAGGTCAACTTAACAAAGTGCTTCCCCTGAACAGGGACTTAGTAAATCAACTTAACTGCCCTTAGGTCGACCTAATAAAGTGGACTTAAACATCCAGTCTGTGCTTAGGTTGACCTAAGGAGTCGACCTAACCGGCGGTTCTTATTAAGTTGAACTAAGCTTTCATTAAGTCGACTTAAGGAATTTCTTAAGTTAGGTCGACTTAAGCCTCCTTAAATGGACCTAACTTGCAAGTGTAGACATAGCCCTTGTGTTCTTTTACTTCTCTTATTAATTTTCTGTAATTCCTAGCTTTTTATTTCTATTAATTACTGTCAACTTCCCCTTTCTTCCACTTGTTATGTCTTAGTTTTTTAATTCTTTATAGCTGCTTTTACAACCCCACTATAAACCAGGTCAATTTTTTAATCAATATGGTCTACCTTGATTGTAGCCTTCATGGCATATAGTAAAGTATTCTTAATAATTCTCCATTAGAGTTCACATCTTTCTGATTAAATTCTTCCTGCCAGCTGATTTGTCTCATAATTATTTTCAGCTTTGTAAAATTGGGCCCTTTAAAGCACCAAGTGTATATATCACTGGTCTGGACTTCATTCTATTTGTACATGATATATGGGATCATGTTATGATCATTTATACCTAAGTTACCATTATTTTTTTAGTTCTGTGATTAGTTCCTCTTTATCTGTCAAGAGCTCTATTGTGGAATTCCTTCTTGTTGGGTACAATAGTTAGGAAATTGTCGGCTATAATGTTTAGAAATTCCAAGGATATTTTAGTACTAGTAACAGAAGACCAGCAGTATATGTCACTCAAACTGAAGTCTCTACAATCATGCAGCTATTTTTCCTACTTATTATAGGTGACTGTAAGGAAACAGTCATCTATTCTCTAATGTGATTTGGTGTTCTGTAGTGGATACCAACTAATATCCCAGCTTTTGTTTTCCCTCTTAAGACATTTATCCATAAGCATTCAAGATCATTTTCTTCCAGGTTATCAGTGACTTGGAAATCTCACCTTTAGTGGCCACATCCGGCAGACTTTCCTCAAGCCAAACAACAATTGGGCCAAACTTTGCAGTCTTCAATAGATAAAGCACCCACTGAGCAACTACTGGAAACCTGAGAAAACCCTGGTTAAACCAGGTTTGTTCCATGCAAACCACTGGGTGGAATCCTTAGCTTCAACCAACACACCTAGGCAATGGATGCCACTGTACTTGAAGGAGAATAGTAAATGTTGCTTGCTGTTCCCCAGCCCATGCAAGGTTTTGGCCTAGTGAATCTGTGCTGTGCATGGACCCATTTGCCATACACCTGAAATGCTCCCATCTTGCACTCCATGGAGATCACCTTTGACAGAGGTCTTCCTTCATTGCAAATACAAGGGGTGGGTTCACTATTCCCACATGAAAGGTCTTGGTTGCTTTAATCACCTCTACGCTAGTGCTAGAAGCTTAGGTAAGAAACAAGAGGAGTTAGAATTTTTCAACATAAGTTTGTCGAGCTGGTGTTACTGAAACCATATGGGATGATTTCCATGACTGTAATGTTACAGTCAATTGTTCTAACCTGTTTAGGAAGGATTAAGTGGGCAAAAGGAGAGGAGCAGTGCTCTGCTGGCTGTGGCCACTGAGGGTTAGATTCTGCAAAAGTGCTCTGCACCCGTCTAACCAGTTCCACCAAAGCCAATCAATGGGAGTTTTACCATTGACTTCAGTGGGAGCAGGGCTAAGTCACTGCTGAGTGCTTTTGAAAATTCACCCTGTATGCTCCAAGAGGAGCGGTGGAAGGCTCTACAAGGAACATGAGAGACAGGAATTTTTATCATGTATGGACACGATGGCTTAGCTTATAGAATACTTCATCTAAACCAGGTCCAACACCATGCCTACAAAATTGGTAAGCACATTTTTGGCAAGTATTAGGTCACATTATCTGCAGATTGTTCCTTGCAGCATTAAGGCCAATATGAAATATGTTCTTTGTTCTAGAGATTAGTTTTCATTTCTGTTTGGGCAGAGCTTCAGTTTACACATTTTGTCTGACAAATGTCACAGTATTTCTCCTGATTGAGCCTGTCCTTTCACCCAAGGAAGGAAACTCCCACAAAGTTTCATCTGTTGATCTTAGCAAGGAGTAAAATAACAAGTGAGACTGTCTTGGATAATGAGTATGAGGCATGCTTCCAGGATAACAGGTATATATTATCACTCCTCTCAGCACCCTAGTTTGCTGTTGTATTTTAAAGCGCCACTTATGCCTCATGATAAATGTTGAAAAGGCCTTTTCTGCTGATGTCTTTGAAGTCTGGCTCATCTTTCATGAGCCTTCCATCAGGATACAATAGACTAAACTAAACAGTAGATCCTCTTTTACAGACCTAGTGACTATCCATTGTCACTTATAACTGCAAGTCACAGTTACTCATAATGAAAATAAATAGTTCACCGTGGGCCAGGGAAAGAATAGGAATGACTTTATATCTTGGAGGTTCAGGCATTCACCTGAAATGTAGGTGATCTTCATTCAAATCCCTGATACAATGGCTATTTAATTATTTATATGGAGTAGAACAGCTTCAACAGAAGAGACTAAGAATGACATATACCAGAATACCCCAGTGACTGGGACATTCTCCTCAAATGTAGGAGACTCATGTTCAAATCCCTTCTCTACAGCAGGTGGGGGAAATTGAACTGGGGTCTCCTGCAGTCTAGCAAAGTATTTTAACCACTGGGCTAACGGTAATAAGGAAGGGAGGCTTTCTCCTTCTCTTCCTCCTCAATCCCAAATGATTTGTGAATCTTGTCCTTTGCTTTTTTAAAAATGCCAAGAACCAAAAAAAGTTTTAGGTCAGGTCAAAATGAAACATTGCATGTTGACATTTTTGACACCTTTCAATTTTTTCAGTTTGGTCAGAACTATTTGGTGAACTCAACACAAATTCAGTTTCAGGTCAGGTCAACCAAAACTATATTTTTCATCAAATAAACTGTTTGCCAAAATGTTTTGCCTTGCTCTAGTAATTATTAACATATAACAGTAGCTCCAGAATAAGGTGTCTCCCATGCAAACCTTTAGTCATGAAAATAGGGATGAGACATCAAAGGGATAACTCATGTGAGTAAAAGTCTGCAGGATTAGGCCCTAAATTTGTTTTTCGGTAGGTATATAGCAGAGCTTGGCAACACTTCAAATCTATTACTTTGAGTATGTCAGGATTCCTTGCTCTTTCCCTTAGAGCTGTTGGTATTGATCACTGTGGACTGGATTCTGGGCTAGATGGCTGGGCTGGGCTGGCATATCTTTTGTAGCTTGTGGCCAGCTGACTCTATCATCTCTCTCTCTCTCACACACACACACGCACACACACACACACACACACACACACATACATTCTCTTTCTCTCTCTCTACCACCACCACTACTGGGTTTACTATAGTGGGCCCACATTTGAAAGGGGCCCATAAAGACGCATACCTCTAAGAGGAGAGGAAGGCATCTGCTGTGCCGGGATCTTTCAGTGTCTGGTCAGTCTCAATAACCCAATCCACCACCAGAGGTCAGAAAGAGGGAAGGAAAGAAGACGAAATGGCCCCCATCCTGGCTCTGGACAAGAGGTAGGAATCCTAACCCTACCATGCTCCATTGTCTCCTGTCAGCCCAGGCTCTGGGGACAAAACTCCCCCTACCCCTGCTCCATGCTTCAATGCCCCTGGTTGGCCTCTCATTCTGGGGACCAATCCCCCCACATTCTGTGCCCCACTGACCCCAGCCAGCCCCTTACTCTGAGGACTGATTCCCACCCACCCCACCTTGTACCTCATTGGCCCCAGTGGTCCCTCACTCTGAGGACTGTCACCTGTCTCCCTTCATGCCCCATTGCCCCCATGCTACACGAGGTAAATCCGGCTCTATTCTCTCTCTCACACACACACAAACACTCCTTGGGCAGCTTTTGCATTCCTTGGACTTTATGAGGAATCCATTCCTGTGCTTGATGACTGTGCCTGGTCCATGCAGAGAGGCTCAAGTGGGGAAGAATGCTCCTTTCCTCCCCCTCCCTTTCTTTTCTCTCCCCCACTGCAACAGCCCAAGGACCAGACACCATCTAGCCTTTTATTCTCACAGTGAGCTTTGTGTTATCCTTGTCTGGATTCAAAAGAATGATTTGTAAAGATTTTGTTTTACCTTTGATCTTAGAGTACAAGAGTAGCTTGAAACAGATCCAGATACATTAAACACCACGCCATGATTTTAACAGTATTTTCCAGTTGGTATCACAACTTAAATCAACAAGCTCTGAACAGTATTCCTCTTGTCATCACATTTGATTGTGTTATCACATTTGCTAATATGTCCTAGTTTCAAAAAAAAAAAAATATTGGCAACTATTATGTAGCTCACATCATAACCAAATATGTTAGGCCTGACATTAGGACCAGTTCTAAAGTTTACTGAAGCCAATAGAAAGCCTCCCTTCGCCTATGGGTTTTAGATCAGGTCCTTAGTACCAGAATAGTAGACACATTAAAAGGGGAATGGTCTGTGCAAGAGATTTCCAGCCTTTTGGATTCCTTTGGATTCCAACCTTTGCTCTCATTATTGCACTGCTCTGCAATGGCTCTTTCTGACCCACTGAGTGCAATGTGATTTGGAACCCAATGTGCCCATTTGGGAGTGAGGGGGAAATTCCCTATATTTTAGGTTTATAAATAGTAGTGTTTTTACTGATCTGGTGAAAGTATTTGAAACAAGGGGCGAGTCTTCACTGACGGCAGCAAATTCATCACTGTCCGTTTGAACTTCCTGATCAACTGACCAGTTCTGTGAAGACCGCTCAGCCACTCAGGAAGTTGATCCTGCAACACCATCCTGGCAACTGGGTAACACTGGTTTGAAGGGAGGCCACTCCCTTCGAACCAGCATAGTGTGTGTTCGAGGAGTAGAGAAGCCAAATGTAGATACACAAGTTATTTTAGGTAACTTGAATATATACATTCGACTGCCGTCCAAAAGAGCAGGCAGTGTAGACCAGCCCAAGTAAAACAAAAACTGAGTAACTTTTATTGCTGTATAGCTGAAAAATGACCTATTTACCCTTTTCAAAAAAGATGTTTCCCTCAAGTAGGCAATTTCAATGTCAAGTTTCTGCTAAATGTGATTAAAAGCAGGCAGATGTGAATCTTTAAATATTGTAGCATATCATGGAAAAGTTAACTGATGTAGCATCACAAGCATAACTTTGTAATGGCAGAAGATGAAAAATGAACATAAGACATTGCTCCAATGATAATATATGTGATAACTAACTGCATGTACACTCCTGTGTCTGAACATCTGGCCCAACATTTGTGAGCCAGCTATCCTCAGCTAGTGAGTAATATGTAGGAAACATTTTAGAAGTTTATAAGCTGGTTTAAGTATACAATCTGGTTTATAAACGAATACTCCTATGAACAGATCTGGAAATAAGTTGAGATGCTGAGAGGTAATGAGTTTAGTTTGCCTGAAGGCCTAATGCCTCATTCTCGTGTAAATCAGGAATAAATCTGAATTCAGTGGAGTTGCACTACAGCACACCTTGTATAAGTAAAATCATAATCTTTTTCCTGTCACCTTTCCTTTGCCTGATAAGAAACAGCCGCTTTGGTGGAATTAAGGATTGGAGGCGTTATTTAAAAAGGCAACAGAGACTGGAGATGATGGTTTCATTTTAAATTAAATGTGTCTCAGTCCTTAACTAGATCAAGTTTACAGTCAGTGCAGTTCAAAAGAAGGAAAGGCAACAAATACATTGCCCACACTTTGGCCTGACTGGGGTCTGTGTGATTTAGGATGCTAAATTGTGCTTGCCAGAGTGAGTCTCTAAGCAGGGGTGCTAGTCCCCCTCCCCCGACTTGAAGTCGTTTCCAGAATGTAGAGGGCTTACAGTTTTGTTGAGGACCCCTGCTATAAAAATTGTTCTAACACCACAGCCCCTAAAACCCAGTCTACAGGCCAAAGGTCAGACATGCCCTGTGCATTCTTTCCCTGCTCTTCTGCCCACACCCAGCATTCTCTTCCCTCTCCCAGCGTATCCCATAAACTAAGATCTTTTTTTAAAAAAACTAAATGGATGGTGAATTGAATATTTGACCATCAACTAGTGTTTCCACTTTGCTCTGGCATTTGCACCTGAAAACTCTAATGGGCTGAGAATGTTTTGATTATAAAGGACTCCCATTGTAGCTAAGGTATTGTGTTGCATTTTTATCTACTCGCACTTTACCCCACAGGTTGGACATTTTGGCTTTGGTCTTGTGCAGTTCAGGTCTGAAATGATACATGTGCAAGAGCACAGTGGGTTAGTTAGACAGGGAATGACAGGGAACTTGAACTCACAAGATCGTGGCTATGTGGACATCAAATTACTCCTCCTTTGCCTACAGGGAATTGCATAGTGAAGTGCTTCATAAGCATGATGATCAAGTCCATGTCTCCTCAGACATGCCTTTTCTCCAGTCAAGTCCTGTTCTACTGTAACGATGCACATTTGTAAGTAAAGATACAGGACGAGACTTGCCACCATTTAGTAGAGGACTGAGAGCATTACCTTACTGGTGCCTGGTGGGATGATACTAAAATACTATGAATCACTTTGGTTGACATAAGTTTGATAGAGCTTTGTAAGTCTGAGTGCTCAAGGATTCTGGGATTAAGGTCTCTTAGCACTAGACAGATTGTATGACAAATCACTAAGAATAAAGAACTTGCCCTTGGCATTGACATAAGCTACGAATGTTTATCCAGGCCCTGTGTGTGAAGCTGTGCTGATAAGACAGACCAATGGTTGTGATCAACCAATGATCAGTACATCGTCCTAGAGTGTACACATGGGTGTGTCTAATGGTGAATCTGGGACTAACTGAGCTGGGTAAACTGACCCTGTAGAACAGCATGACAGCAGGTGCCCAAGTGAGTATTTGACAATATTTACATGTCAGCCAATCCCTGTTGTCACCTCCCAAAATTAATTTAAAAAACAAGTTATAAATAAATAAAAACCAAGTTAAAAATATATGCTAAGTAAGTGCTAGCAGAGCATATTTTGGGGACATGTGACTCTTTTGAGAAAAGGGTATACATACTGGGGAGTATCACATGCCACATAGACATCCCATTTAACACCTGAAAAGGGACTTTAGAACAAAAAGTCTCAGGGTAGCTGACACCTTACCACAAGGGACCATCAAATAGATCAGGTACTGAAGAAGAAGAAGAAGAAGAAGAAGAAGAAGAAGAAGAAGAAGGAAGTCTCAGGGTAGCCAGGACCCTGGTACAGGGGACTCAGAAAATAAACCAAGTCCCTGAAGGAAGAAGGAGAAAGAAAGAAACAATTTCACCTAGAAGAGGTAGCTATACCTGCTTTATTTGCTAATCAGGATATTATGTGGGGCCAGCATAGTTATGGAGGGTTTATGCTTGGGGAATTATGGCTTATTAAGAAGAGGCATTACATAGCTTTTTCTGTGTGTCTGTGATAGCTGCTTTTCAATAGCTTTGCACTGAAGAGATGCAATCGTAATCTTCACTAGCATGGTTACTGGGTGTCCAGCTGTGCGTAAGCTAATCGATCCCGGCTCAACAGTGCCCATCTTCAGGCTCCAGCTGTGCTAAAGAACAATGTTGTGTGCATTTTAGCACAAATCACACAAGCTCTTGCAGGTTCAGGGCCTACAAGATTTGGGGTTTTGTGCCTTATACTTCTTTCTTTGTTACATAGCATGTGCTGCAGAGATTTGTGAAACTTTCTCCATGCAAAGCAAAGGTTTACACCGAAAATAGTATATGATTAGCTCATGAAAAAAGAAAAGCTGATATGATCCCTTGCTGGAAGTGATATTCCTGTGGCTGAACTGTTTACAGGGAGAAATGCACAACAATTTTTCTGGATAATGTTCATCATCTTCACAGACATTAAAGCCTGTCCAGGCACCTGCTGCAGCTAAAATTGCTACTGAAAGGGCACAACAGATGGTATTAAAGCCTCTGACTGTTGTGATAACCCTGCTCAAACAATTCAAGATGTTTTAGACAATATTTCAGAGGCTGCACACCCCAGAATACCCTGAAAGACACATTGAAAAAGAGACCATAAAGGAGTCAGACTACATAATGAACTACTCTCAGAGCCATGGTGTTCAGATAAATTACTAATTCACACACATCAGAGAAAAATAAGTCATGAGTGATCTGCTGCTACTGACTTCCCGGTCATTAATGAAAATGTTGCAGTGTTTTGCACAAGATGTAACATGCAATGTTTAACTGATGGCACATTATGGCTGACATATAGAACATTTAAAACCTTGCCAACAAGATTTCAGTATGTGTACTTGGAGGAAATCATGAAGATTGATGGACAATACCATTTGATTTTGCCTTGGTACCTTTAAATGCTCAACATTGCTATGAAAAGTTGTTTCAATACTTGAATGAGGTTGCTTGGGAAGAAAGATGTATCTGAAAACCCACATCTGTGGTAATGATTTTGAAAAAGCTGACATTTCTGCAACCAAAGAATTTGCACCTGTTAAGAGCACAGCTTGCTCTTTCATTTCAGTCCAATTTGTTGGCATAGAATTCAAAGCCCTGGATTAGCAACTCTATCAGGAAGTGAATACAGTTTAAAGCGATCGTATCTGTCTTCATTAGATTTTGCTATCTAAAAAATTCCAAGTGCTTTTGATAACATAAGGTGCCACATACATACAGAGGTTCGTGATTTTGAACAAGTTTGACAACCATGTTACTGGAGATTTAAAATGCATTTACCTGCTTCTTCAGTTTAACCTTTTCCCCTCTGCAGTTCTGCAAAAACACAGTGCACATAACTCCCATGCACTCAACATGCAGTGGAAGGCATATGGCATCACTGGAAAAGGGTCAGATTTTCAAAGGCACTTAGGTGGCTAAGGATGCAGATAGGAACCAAATGAGGTTTTCAAAAGCACCTGAGAAGGTTAGGCACCTAAGCGCCATTGAAATCTGATTCTTTTAACTATTATCGGCCTCTTTAGGCACCTAAATACCTTTGAACATTTCCCCTTAAGTAGAAAGACACGTGGCTATATTGGGAGATTATTAGACACATTGCAAAAGGAATATGAGTGGAAAGAGTTATAAGAAAGTAACATTGCAGAGAATTTCAGCACTGTGGGAGTGCAGGTTATTGGCCATCACACAGGGCCAGAAAAATCAGTCCACAATGGAATGTTTCAAGCCTGTTTCATATACCATCATATTGTGTTACATGTAATAAAAGTAGTCCAGATCTCATATAGGGCCAAATCCTGCAGTCCTCTTTTGAGCAGAATTCTCACTGACTTCTCCTCGGGCCAGCCTTTAACTAAGAGCAGCCTTGTTCTTCTGACACTTGGGGCTTGCCAAAGTGTAAGGATGCTGGCCATATCTTCTTCCTCCAGCCCTACTTCTGTGCCAGGGGCTGGAAACTCTACATTCTCTGAGGTTTTCCCATGTGAAACTGAAGCTGCTTTGCCCTTTCTGCTCATCTGAATTTGACCAATGTTGACTGTGGAACAATTACTGCTTCATTTTATGTAGCTATAGGGCTCCATGCAGCTGAAGCGGAGGGAAGACAAAGATGGATCGAATGCATGTTTATGCCTCCTCTGATCTTACTGAACTTCACCTATGGCAAATTTAGAACAGTCATAGGCTTCTCTAGCTTATTCTGACCCCTAAAGACTATTTCATTGGATGGAATCCATGGAGTCCAATGGCATATCACTCTCATGCTCTTCCCTCTCTCCACCCTGAAATGCTCCCTTTGTAGTATATGCAATTTACTAGTCTGTACCTTTAGACTTCCTGTGCTTTATATACCCTATCTTCTGACCTTTAGCAAAGGAAATACCAGTGTGGAATCTGACTGAACTGAGTGTGTGCTGTACCTGCTTTGGTGTGATTTCCACTATTGAGCTCTCCTCAGACACTGCAAGCAGGCACTGATACTATGCCCTCCACACTGCCAGGTGGCCATAGCCTGACCTCTATGCCAAAACTGGCAGGGGAAATAAGTGGTGAACTTCTGGCCGTAGTGGCTTTTCACCATCTAAGGAATTTCTCACACTGGAAGAATTCTCCTCAGTCTCTTCACAGCACGTAGACTCATGGCCTTTAAGACCAGAAGGAATCATCATGATCATCCAGTCTGACCTTATAGGCCACAGAACCTTACCCGCCCACTCCTGTAATAGACCCATCATTACTGATGGGTACTACTGAACTACTGAAGTCCTCAAATCATGATTTATAGATTTCAAGTTACAGAGAATCACCATTTACACCTGCCAGTGAGCCATGCCCCATGCTGCAGAGGAAGGCAAAAAACTCTGTGGGGCTCTGCTAATCTGACTGGGGAGAATATTATTCCTGATCCCAAATATGGTAATCAGTTAGGTGCTCAGTTAAGCCAGACATCTGGGAAAGAATTCTTTATAGTAGCTCAGAGTCCTCCCTTCTAGTATCCCATCACCAGCTGTTGGGGATATTTGCTACTGGCTGTCACATATTGGCTAAATTCCACTGAAGACTGTCCTGTCATACCATCTTCTCCATAAATTTATCAGTCTCAGTCTTGAAACAAATTAGATTTTTTTTGCCTCCACTGCTGCAGTTGGAAAGTGGTTCCAGAACTTAACTCCTCTGATAGTTAGAAACCATCTAATTTCAAGTCTAAACTTGTTGATGGCCAATTTATATCCATTTGTTCTTGGGTCCATATTAACGCTTAACTGAAATAACTCTTTTCCCTCCCAGATATTTATCCCTCTGATGTATTTATAAAAAGCAATAATATCTCCCCTTAGAGGGGTTGGGTTTTTTTTTTAGGCTAGCCAAGGTCTTTGAGTTTTTTCTCATAAGGTGGCTTTTCCATTCTTCTGGTCATCCTACTAGCCCTTCTCTGTACCTACTGCAGTTTAATTGAATCCTTCTTAAACATGGGATCTCAGAATTGTACATTGTATTCCAGATCAGGTCTCAGCAGCGCCTTGTATAACAGTACTAACACTTCCATCTCTGCTGGAAATACCTGGCCTGGTGCATCCGAGGACTGTGTTAATCTTTTTTCACAGCTGCATTACATTGACGGCTCATAAGCTATATTTACACGAGAAAAGTTGTCAACTTTAAGTCTACTTAATAAGGTCGACTTTAAGTCGACTTAAAGTCAATCTTATTAAGTCGACTTAGCAAAGTTGACTTAACTTTTCTAGTGTAGACGTAGCCCCTTGTCGACCTTAGTAAGTCGACTTAATGGTTTAAGTCGACTTAATAAAGTCAACTTAGGTGCTAATTCCCCATCCCCACTGGCTTTAAATTGACTTAAGGAGTCGACTTAAGGCTTAAGTCAACCTAAAACTAGGTGTTAAGCCGACTTAAGCTTTCCTTAAGTTGACTTAAGGAAATGCTTAAATTGACTTAATAAAAACCCAGTGTGGATGTGGCTTTGTTTAGGTCGACTTAAGCCTCCTTAAGTCGACCTGAGTTTCCACTGTAAAAGCACCTATAGTGATTGACCTATACACCCAAGTCTTTCTGCTTTTCACATCCAACTGATAAATCCCTAGTTCATAGCAAAAATTCTTATTGTTAGTCCCTAAATACATGACCTTGAACTTTTTCCTATTAAATTTCATCCCCTTTCTATTACTCCAGTTTTCAAAGTTGTCTAGAACTTCTTGTATGATATTCTTGTTCTCCTTGTATTGACCACACCACCCAACTTTGTGTCATCTGCAATTCTTATTAGCACACTCTCACTTTTTGTGCCAAGATCAATAATAAAGTGTTAAATAAGACTGATCCCAAGACAATCCCTGAAGAACTCCACTAATAATCTCCTTCCAGCCTGACAGTTCACCTTTCAGTATGATCCACTGTAGTCTCCCCTTAAACAGTTCCTTATCCACCTTTCAAATCTTATATTAATCCCCATTTTCTCCAATTTAACTAATTTCCCATGTGAAACTATATCAAACGCCTTAGTAAAATAAAGCTAGATTACCTTTATTGCATTTCCTTTTAGTAAAAGATCAGTTATCTCCTCAGAGAAGGAGATCAGGTTGGTCTAGCACCATGTACCTTTTGTAACATTATGTTGCATTTTATCCCAATTACCATTCACCTCTAGGTTCTTAACTACTTTCTCTTTCAAAATTTGTTCCAAGACCTTGCATACCTTTGAAGTCAAACTAACAGGCCTGTGGTTTCCCAGATCACTGTTTCCCCCTTCCCTAAAAAGCTATATTATCAGCTCTCTCTCCTCATAGTGTAAGACTGCCAACATTACAGATTCATTAAAAGCCTTACTATTGGGTTTGGAATTTCATATGCTAGTTCCTTTAATATTCTTGGATTGAGATTATCTGCCCCCCCCCCTCGATTTAGTCCCATTAAGATGTTTAAATTTGAGGGACATGGTGATTTCTGCTTCCATATTCTAGTCCCTCTTAGCCACCCTACGACTACCCTTAAGGTCTTCATTAGCCTTATTAAACATTGAGGCAAATTATTTGTTTAGGTGTTGGGCCATGCCAAAGTAATCTTTAATCTCCACCCCATGCTCAGTGTTTAGTGGTCCCACTTCTTCTTTCCTTGTTTTCTTTTTAGTTTACTATTGGTTTTAATTTCATTTGCAAGGTCCAACTCTGCTTGGCTCTTGACAGTTCTCACTTTATTCCTTCACTTTCTGATCTGCAAGAGGTAAATTTCTTTACTGATCCATCCCATCTTCCATTCCTCGTAGTTTGTCTGTTTAATTTTAATCAACTGTATGATATACTTGCTTATCCAGCTTGGTCTGCAATGCTTACCTACAATTTTTTCCCTTTGTTTGGGGTGCAGGCTTCAGATAGATTCTGTGAACTTCAACTTAAAGTAATTCCAAGCCTCTTCCACATTCAGATCCTTGAGTTTTTCAGGCCAGTTCACTTCCCTAACTAATTTCTTTAATTTAATAAAGTTAGCTTTTTTTTAAATCAATGACCCTGGTCACAGATCTATTTTTGTTTATCCTTCTATTTAGTTTAAACTGAATTAGCTCATGATCACTTGAATCAAGATTACTCCCTACAGCCAGTTCTTCTATGAGGTCCTCAGTATTCACTAATGCCAAATCTAAAATGGCATCACCTCTTATTGCTTCAGTGACTTTTTGGTGAAGAAATCTGTCAACTATCACATCCAAGAAAATCTGGGCCCTGCTATTGTTAGTAGCACTTGGCCTTCAGTCTATACCTGTGAAGTTAGTCTCCCATAATCAGATAGTTCCCAGTAATATTTATTTCATTTAAACTGTTAGAGGTCTCTATCCATAGCCAAATCAGATCCTGGGGATCAGTAGCATAACTCAAGCACTACTCCAAGGATCTCTAGAAGTTTTCTTCCCCAAAGTGATTTTGGCCCACACAGTCTCGATCTTATCCATTCCATCACTTCTAATTTCTTTACAGTCTACCTCATTATTAATGTACAATGCTACTCCACCACCTTTACCTTTATTTCTGTCTTTCCTGAACAACACATACTCTTCAATTCCTGTGCTCCAGTCATGACTACTATTCACTTCCTGCACCAGTAATTCTAGTTCCTCCATTATGTTGCCCAGAGCTGGTTTTAAATCCTTTAATGCCACTTCTGCAGCGCAAAGGGAACTTCCTGTGGAGCTGAATACTCGTAGCTTAGTATTTATAAAGTGTACATTTGATTTTAAATGGTCATTCTATGCTTGCTGCTCCATTATAATAGAAATATCTTTGACCATGAATTCATTTTAATTTTAAACTGCTGCTGTTATCACCAGTTTAATTATTTTGAACACACAGCAAATGAAGAGATACCTGAGAAGGCACAGGGTCTGGAAAGTTTATTTTAATTTATTTATGGCTAATTTTTTTTAAAGATACCTGCAGCTCAATCTCATGGCAATTAGCAGCATCTACTAAATAGTCACATGATTATGTTGTGTTCCAGTCATTAGGAAGTTAAATTTTTGGGGCTTTCAGCAACTTGAGAGCATGAACAAACAATGCTGAACTAGCCCTAGAAACCCCCTCTTCTTTAAATGAGTCTCAGCTATCATATGGTATGTGGATTGTTTTGACTGTTAAACAATTCCAAATGCAAAACCCACTCATCATAAATGTGTTGAAAGAATATATTTCAATACCGCAGCATATTCTTTTGAGTATAGCAGAGCACCAGTCTTCAATCTGCTATGCCCTCTTTCCAGAAACAGAAAATGAAAGCGCAAGTGTCACATGCATTTTTAAATGATTTATCCACATTCAAAGAACTATGTTTTTGTGACTGATTATAATCGGACATTTGAACAGCTATGGATAACAGGTTTCTTTTGCACTTCAGTATGATATATAACAAAGTTCCATGCTGTGGCCTTCTATTTACACATCTGTTCAGCACTTGCCTACAATTACTTAGTTAGTTTTTATTATTGGGCTTGTCACCATATTAATGTGGCTGTACATTTAAATTGATTGTAATTGCAAATTTCCTGGAAAGCTTGGTTTCTGCAAGTATTTAATTAAACTGATATCCTAAATTAAAAATAATTATGTAACTATACTCCAGTAAAATAACACATGCATGTCTCTCTCCATGTAGAAATTGGGGGTTTTGCTTAATTCATACAATATGTGGATTAATATTGCACAATTAAAGGTCAATTTCCACTAGAAAAGGAGGGATAATTAACTTTGCTATTTAGAAACCTGACATATTTCAATTAAGCAAGTAATTTGTCAAAAACAACATAAATCAGGTTATCAGGGAGCAACTTAATAATGTTTATAATAAATAGGTATAATGAAAAATAAGTCTGTTTCCTCTTGTTATATAGTTTCCATGTGAAACTTTTCATTTCTAGGTCACTAGTTCAAATGTAGCACAGATCAGTAGCAACAGAAAGTTATTGCCATCTGATAGCAGTTTGGAGGCCTGTGAAATGATTGGCTAGTTTGATCTAGTTCCTAGTAAACAGTTGTCTCAATCATATAAAAACCACTGCAAGTAGGGGCTTGTCTACACTGGGGGTGGGACTGTAATTTGATTTTAGGCTGTCAAATTACAGAAGGCAAAGCGAAACGATCACAGCAAATTGTTTGCTTGGGGTCTCGAGTCCCCCCCTGCTCACATTACTTCCTGAAATGTATTGCACTATGGGTAGTAGGCACAGGGACTTGTGGGGAGGAAGTTGTCCTCCCTCCCCTCTTCTCTCAAGAAAAAAAACCAGGAAAAGCTTTCCTTGCTGTTTCTCTGCTTCAGGCACAACAGAGAGGCACAATGCTGCATGTAGAGAGAAGAATTAATTGAAAACTTTCCAGGTCTGCAGGCAGAGGAGGAGCTATGTTGCTATGCTGTAGTGTAGCAGACAGGAAAAAATTGAAAACCTGCTCTCTGGCTACATGGACCTAAATTCGAATAGTAGATTTCGACCACAGTGCGACGCCACTTGCAGGTGTGGTGTTAGCAGGTCGAATTACACTCCATTTTTCAAAAGTTACTGCTCTGAGAGTGGAGACACAGGCTGCAGAAGGTGGAGGGAAGGGACATTATGTTGAACTTCACTACCAGTGTAGACCAGGGCTGAGTCTGAATAGCACTCTTGTAGGAAATCTCAGAGAAGGGGGCAAAGACTAAAGGAATGTAGAAACTGAACTTTCTCACCTAGATGATCCATCTAGGCAAAAGCTGTGGCATACTGGCACAGTAATGCAGAGCTGTTGATATCACTGGCTGAGAAAGTGAATTGCACTGCTATAAAAAAAGTTAGAAGTTTTGCCAAAAATGTCATCTCAATTCAGGCTGTAAAGCCAAAACCTCAGATTTCTGTAAAAGTGAAATTCCGCAATATTTCATTTCAGAGACCCTGAGTATTCCCAGTGCAGGAAAATTTGGGGGTTTTCAAAGAAAAATATATGTTCTCCACGCAACTGAGGCCCCCTGCTCAACTGCAACTGAGATGAACTGTTGAGGAGCCAGGGAGCTTAGGAGCTGGTACTCGCTGGACTTCCAGGCTTCCAACTCCTCAGCATCTTGCCAGCTGGGCTGCTGAGGAGCCTGGAGACATGGGTGGATAAGTGCATGGGCAGGAAACCAAGCAAGCAGGTCTGTTAGAAATCTGCCTGGTTTCCTTTAAAAGATTATTTGCCACATTCCTGTGGACTGTTTGGCTTGTGATGAATCAACACTGTCCGATGGAAAATCATTGGTAAAAAACATTTCGGCCCTGCTCTAGATATTTGCTTTGCCACTACCCATGCTGTGCCTGATCTATAGATCAGTGGTTCCCATCCTTTTTCAGTGAAACCCCACTAATTAACGCTAGGTAAAACATGCGCTGCTCCATTTCCCTTCGCTGGCCATAAACACATATAATGATAATAGTAATAACACTAAATAATAATAAATTAATTAATTATTCTTACTGAGTCAGAAGATAAGCCTTCCCTGACACAGCTACATCTGCATGCCCCATATGGCCCCACCTCTTCCTGTCTCTAATGGACTGAGGGTAATGGAAGTGGGTCCTGGCAGGTTGGCCAGGGATGTTCCAGGCCCTCACACAAGTGTAGGGCTTGTCCTCTCTGAGGCATGAGGAGGCTGCTTCTTTGCTCTGGCTGTCATGGAGCTGAGGAGGGCTGAGTGACCTCAATATTACTAAAGCCTACTGGGCACCCAGTAACCTTTGGCACACCCCAGATTGAGAACCACTGCTGTTCCTCAACTAAAGAATTCATTTTCCAGAAGGGTCAGTCAAGCACCTTTCACAAGCACTAATGTCACTGAATATATATTCTCTGAGCTGCAAAATTATAATCTGGACTTAGTCTAATCAAACGATGCAGATTCAAACATCTAGGCTTTTGATTTGCCCTTTTATAGAAATAAAGTAGGTGTGAGATCCAGCTTCAGGTACACTTCCTCAGGGGTATTCTGTTCTGGGATTTTGGGATGAATCCCTCTCTAAAACCCATAAATTCATGAGGGTGTCTGGAGGGTACAAAGATTTTTTTATGTCATGAGTTTGGGTTAACACACAAGCCCCTAATGATGTCCAATTCAATATATGGTCACAATTCCAACGATGAGTTCGAGTCCCAGTGTAGCTGCGTGATACTGCTAAAATGATCTGCAGAAAAATTGTTTAAATTATCAGGTAAACTGTCAACATTAGGCTTCAGAGTTGATGCCCATTGCAGTGTTTATTGCTAGATAGGACTTAATCCCACAAGAGTGTCCATTTGGAAAGACACTGCACCTGCATAGAGCCTCCATTAAGTGGTGGGGCTTCATGCAGGCATTGTGGATGTCATTGCAGGATGAGGGCCTTAGAGTTTAAAAAGATTTCTGCAGCCCCCTTAGATGTGTATGCAAAGATCAAAGTGAGGGGAAGGGAAGAAGTGCAACTCTTATCCGTGACATCTTATTCTCTTTGACCTGTGTGGTGAGAGTGCCCCTCCTATTTCTGTGCACCTTCACTCCATGTGTCTAGTAGATGGTAGAAGGGGTCAGAATTTTTCATTCTACCCTATTTCAACAACAACAAAAAGCCTATTTTTGAAAATGAAATTTTTCACAAATTTTGTTTTTTTCCCAAATGTTCTGCTTTTTAAGGAAAAAGTTGAAAACTGAAAATCTTTTGCTGTTTTAGGTATTAGATTTTCCCCTTTCCTTCCATTTTTTTCAGTGGGAAAAAAAAAGTAGGGGTGGGGGAAGGAAAAAGTTGGGCAAGGGAAAAGTGAAGAGAAAAGGAAGAACCAAAAACTGAAAACTCACAAACTGAAGGTTTTCTGTTTTCAAATTTTTTCACCATAAAATATGCACATTTCAACATTTTTCATGGAGTACTTACTTTTATTTATCCAGGTCCATAGTATGGCATATTCTGATGAGGATAAGATGATAAGAAGACATAAAAACAGGTAATTGAGCTTATTCGAGTAGGTACATATAACACACTGGCAAAGTCATTGATATTTCCAGCCTCGTGGCTAGCCTTCCTTCCCCCATCAGCTATCTTTGGCATTTCCTCACATGCAGCAGTAATCTGACACCAAGGAGCAAAACAGCCATCCTTTTAGCCTAATCTGAAACTGCATTTGACCCTGTTATGATCACCATCCACATATAGTTTGCAATTCCACGTAAAGTGTTTAATCCAATGGCCACACCTTCAAGCCTTCCAAAATGTGCTTTCCAGGGCCAGTCCAACCATATAGGTGAACTAGGTGGTTGCCTAGGGTGCCAGGCTTTAAGGGGCACCAAATTAGATGGAAGCGAATTTTTTTCTCTATTTAAAAAATATATATATTGATATGTTATCTCTTATAACAAGTAGGGAAGGGGATTCCAAAATCATAGTTTGCCTAGGGTGCCAAAAACCCTTGGGACAGCCCTGGTGCTTCCCCTACTCAAGTGCACAGTGACTTGCCTCAGTTACCTTTCGGAAAATCCAGAGTTGTATAAGGATACCTTCTTCCTCATAACAATTTGAAAACTGTTATCATATCCCCTCTCAGTCTCCTTTTTTCTAGACTAAACAAACCCAGTTGTTTCAATCTTCCCTCATAGGTCGCATGTTCCAGACCTCTAATCATTTTTGTTGCCCTTCTCTGGACTTTTTCCAATTTCTCCACATCCTTTTTGAAATGAGGTGCCCAAAACTGGACAAAGTTGAGGCCTAATCAGTGCAGAGTAGAGTGGAAGAATCACTTCTCGAATCTTATTCACAATACTCCTGTTAATACACCCCAGAATGGCATTTGCTTTTTTTGCAACAGTATTACACTGCTGACTCATAATTAGCTTGTGGTCCACTATTACACCCAGATCCCTTTCTGCGGTACTCCTTCCTAGTCAGTCATTGCACATTTTGTATGTGTGCAATGGGTTGTTCAATCCTAAGTGGAGGACTTGGCACTTATCTTTATTGAATTTCATTCTATTTATCTCAGACCATTTCACCAGCTTTTCCAAATCATTTTGACTTGTGATCCTATCCTTCAAAGCACTCGCAACCCCTCCCAGCTTGGTATCATCTGCAAATTTTATAAGTTTGCTCTCTATGCCATCATCTAAGTCATTGATAAAAATATTGAACAAAAACGGACCCAGGACAGATCCCTGCGGCACCCCACTCATTATGTCCTTCCAGCCTGAATGTGAACCATTGAGAACTACTCTCTGGGAGTGGTTATCCAACCAGTTTTTCACTCATCTTATAGTAACTCCATCTAGTTTGTACCCCCCCAGTTTGTTAATGAGAATGTGATGTGAGACTGTATCAAATGCCTTACTAAAGTCTAGATATACCACATCTATCGCCTCCCCTCTATCCACAAGGCTCATTACCACATCATAGAAAGCTATCAAGTTGGTTTGACATGATTTGTTTTTGACAAATCCATGCTGACTAGCCCTAAGCACCTTATTCTATTCCAGATGTTTGCAAATCAACTACTTAATTATCTGTTCCATTATTTTTCCCGGTAGAGAGGTCAAACTGACTGGTCTATAATTCCCTGGATTGCTCTTATTTCCCTTTTTGTAGATGGGCACTATATTTGCCCTTTTCCAGTCCTCTGGGACCTCACCCATCGTCCATGATTTTTCAAAGATAATAGCTAATGGCTTAGATATCTCCTGAGTCAGCTCCTTGAGTACTCTAGGGTGCATATCATCAGGCCCTGGTGACTTGAAGACGTCTAACTTGTCCAAGTAATTTTTAACTTGCTCCTTCCCTATTTTAACTTTTGACTCTATCTCATTTCTATTGCCCTCCTCTACATCAGACATCCCATCTCCACCAACCTCCTCAGTGAAGATAGAAACAAAGAAATTATTTAGTTCCTCTGCCATTTCCACATTTTCATTTATTGCTTTACTCTCTTTGTTGAGTAAGGGTCCTACACTGTCCTTAGTTTTCCTCTTATTTCTGATGTATTTGAAGAATGTCTTTTTGTTACCCTTTGTGCCTTCAGCTAGCTTGACCTCTGTGCCTTGGCCTTTCGGATTTCTCCTCTACATAATTGTGTTATTAGTTTATAGTCCTCCTTTGTAATTTGACCTAGTTTCCACTTTTTGTAGGACTCTCTCTTTATTTTTAAATTATTGAAGGTCTCCTGTTTAAGCCAAAGTCATCTCTTGCCATACTTCTTATCCTTCCTACAGAGTGGAAGGATAAGGATATATGCAAGTTTGATGTATGCAGCCACTCACAAACATTTAATGAAGTCCAAACACTAAACACATTCTTATAAACTTCTATTTTAAAAATGTTAACTCGCAGATGAGCCAGGTTTCCAGCTATACATTTGTCAGTGGTCAGTGAGGCCTCAGGGCCTTGGCATGAGCTGGCACCTGGTCTGCCAGTGTCACAAACATGTCCACAAATGGTGGCCTTGATTCAGGCAAGCACTGTTATCCAGGACAGTATTTTGGCATCTACTTAACCTTAAGTACATGCTTAAGATAAAGCATGCCTTAAATGCTTTCCTGAATTGGGCCCTATGGGAGGCATTCATAAAAGGTTGCTTTCACAGGAAGACATTCCTTTCCATGCTGCCAAAGGAGCTTTGCCAAGAACCAGAGAAGGACAGAGGGTTTTCTTCAAGGAGGAGGAGGCATTTTGTCTTTTTCTGCAATACAAACTATAGAGATATAAGATGACTGTCTTCTGTGGGAGGGAATAATGGATCCATTCTCATTCCAAGTTCATGCTATTGAGGACTATAGATCGTTTCTCTTTTTTTTCTGCTTTACTCCTTTCACTCAGCATTGTGCAAAAAGCGTGATAACTCATAACCCATTCTTCAAGCAGTTTTCGTATCAGTCAAATGTTCTTTCTCTAATCAGGTGGTTACAAATACTGAAAACTAATGCTATGTTATGTGGAACTGTATATCACAGAAATGTAAGACTGGAAAGGACCTAGATAGGTCAACTAGTCAGGTCCCCTGCATTGTGGTAGGACTAAGTATTATCTATGCGGTAATTCATGGGAATAAATATTTGTGAGAGTAGCAGTGATCTCAAAATTTTCTGTGCCTCATTTTCTCTTTGGAACCCTCATCTGGGTTCTGTATAAGGATTTTACAGTACATATAATTGTGTACATTCTCATTATTTTATGCTAACTTCTTCTATTGTGGAATAGATAAGAAATATTAAGCACTGAAATAACTCGCCCTCATTTACTTGTGGTATCACAGACTGTGTTCTGTTCAATTATATGACAATGGCATGTTGTGTGCATGGTAAGTAATATCCTGGACTGGAAAGTGGGGAAAGAATCTTTAATAATCAGTTTAATGTAATCTGTGACTACAAAAACTATTATGCATTAATTAATATTCTGCATGTTTGGATGAATATTGATACTAGAGCTAATTATTTGCCTTAACCTGTGATTTTAGAATTGTCAAAAAGCCCTTGGTACTGTGTTTACCTGCAGGGCACCAATAAAATACATGGAAACATTTCAAAATGTATATGGGACAGTTTTAAAAGAGTTACATTTGAATTCCTATATGCTATGATATATGAGCATTTCTAATGTCAATCTTTCAATGCTTTTAATCTTCTAAATCATTTCACCCACAACAAAAACTAGGCTTTGGGGGTTTTTTCCATTGTATAAAACTGGAGATTTCAGAGCTCCTTAAAGGTGCCAGGCTGACAGCTTTGTAGACTCAAATCCTCTGTGTATCCATTAACAGAGACATCATGGGCTGGGATGAGAAACCTTGTTCTCATTACTCAGTCAGTGTGTCTCTGCCCTAAACTAGATTCCCCACCTCTAGTGGTGAGAAGATTGTTTATTTTCTATGCTCTGATTTTGCACCATTGAAGTCAATGGGAGTTTGGGCATTTACTTCAATAAGTGCTGGATCCGATCCTTAATCCTTGGCCTTCCTAGCAAGACTGCCTTCAAAACTGAGCACTTTTTTTTCCATGAGTTGTCAGAAGCCTTTTGCCTAAGGATGAAATTCAACCCATGTAGAGGTCCTGCACAAAGTCTCTGCACCACTGAAGTCCTCAAAATATGTCTGCTAGAGTGACGTTTATCCTAAAAGCTGGACTGTGGCATGTAGGCTACTGCTCAGCCACCAATTATTAACCATTTTTTATCATTGTTAACCTGGCTTGATTCAAACCAGTAACCTGGAGGTGAAAGGCTCCTAATATCATTAGCAATTCCCCCAAAAAGCAATCTCCTCAAGCAAAAGACACCTTTGCCACCATTGAGTTTTTATTCAGGCAGCATACTTAACATGGTTTCTATTGCAATCCAGAGGTCTTGTTAGAAACATTACTTGTATGAGAAATGCCAGACCTAGCAATGTGGTGATATAATATACCAATAAAGCAGATTTTTTTTAAATGTTCAATAGGAAAGAATTTTTATTTAATGTATTTTTCTTAAAGGCAAAGACACTGTATCACCCATAATAAATCATTCTTGACATTCATTAATGACTCTGTTATCCATATCCACCATTTATGTTTCTAAACTATGGAAACTACCTTTGCAGATTAGTATTAGGCAGCTGAACACTATAGTGTTCAACCTGTGCATCCAAAAGATTTTGTTCCAGTTCCAAAAACCTAAAAATAGTTTTCTTGCAACAAAATACAAGAGGCTTTTTAAAATAATAAACTTTAAACACACACTCACACTTTCCTTCCTGATTTTCTGTGTGCGTGTCAATGATATGCATCAATTTTGTAGCACTTAGTAGTTTTTGCTATAGAAATGACTGTCAAATGAATGGTTTATACTAAAATATCTCATTATTTATACAAGTATGCTACAATATTCACATTTAATTTAGTCCTCATTCCAAAGCCATGACAAGTCATTTTGACACCTTTCAGAAATGTTTCACATATGGTAAGATGCAGCATTTCTAAACCATAATAGGAAAATATACAAGACAAAGTAAAACAAAGATATAATCATTCAAAGGAAACACTTAAAGTTGACTTTATGATAAGGCACTTTAGCCATTTAATGTAACCAATTTCTTTTAAAATGTAGCAATTCAGTAATGGATAACTGTTTAAGGAAGTTAGGTGTACAGAAGGGGAGGGTGTTGGTTCATTTTGGCTTTGGAGACCTGGGTGAAAGTGGAAAATATTTTTTGGGTGTGATAAGTGGAAGCTTTCATCCCAGCCCATTGGAGTCCATTTAGGTATATCACAAACATGTGACAGAACTGGTCACGACTGATCCACGCTGAGGAGAGCTCATTGACTGGAATAGTAGTGGGCGTTGTAAAACAGGTGCTTGTGAATACTTGCTCTCCCTAAGAGTGGATATAGTAAGTTTTAGCCTCTCATTTCATGAAGAAAATATTTCTCTGTTCCTCTAAGACCCCACAGAAAACTGAAGCTCTAGCTAAAGTACATCAATGTCATAAGGCATTTGAATTACATCATATTAGTTTTGAAAAAGATCTGCATGGAACATAAGTACACAGATTTGATTTGCTGATTATGCAAGGGATGTTTTGAGTATTTGGTTTCAAAGTAAGCCAGACACAATGAGCAGATCCAAGCCATGAAGTCTGGATCTGGAATTGAATCTGCACTTCCATACTCACTGCTCTGCTTTAGACCATTATGAGCTTGATCCTGCGGGTCTTTATGCTGTGCGCAGCAGGGAGTGCAAAGAGGTGCACAAGTGCAAGATAACCATGGGCACAAGTAAGATCAAGTATCAGGGATAGGCCTCTGTGTGGAGAGAATGTAAGTCTAAAAACCTTTGCATGCTTGCTCCTGTAGTATGACAGGTAGAGAACCAGTGAGCTTGAGAAATGGATTTGGATGCAAAGGTGGCTCTCAGTTACATGATCCTCTTTTTGGCCACGCCCCTGCAGCTAGGCCAGCAACCATACAGCATAACCCCCATTAATGCAGGGTTGTGTGCTAATCTATGCGTCACTTTTCCCCTTATGAATACATGATGTATGCAGCACTGTTCACCTAGGTCAGGGGTCACAACCTGTGACTCTTTGGGTGCGTCTACACTGGAAACTTAGGTCGACTTAAGGAGGCTTAAGTCAACCTAAACAAAGCCACATCCACACTGGGCTTTTATTAAGTTGACTTAAGAATTTCCTTAAGTCGACTTAAGGAAGGTTTAAGTTGACTTAATAACACCCAGTTTTAGGTCGACTTAAGCCTTAAGTCGACTCCTTAAGTCAACTTAAAGCCAGTGTGGTATTAGCACCTAAGTCGACCTTATTAAGTCAACTTAAAGAGTTAAGTCGACTTAATAAGGTCAACAAGGGACTATGTCTACACTAGAAAAGTTAAGTCAACTTTGTTAAGTTGACTTAATAAGGTCAACTTTAAGTCGACTTAAAGTCGACCTTATTAAGTCAACTTAATAAAGTCCATTTAACTTTTCTAGTGTAGACAAAGCCTTTGACTGCTCTCTTGCAGCTCCAGCCCCCCCATCCACTACTGGGGACCCTGTGGGTGGCTCGCTTCTAGCTCTGGGCCGCCCCCCCAGCCACCAGGGGACCCTTAAGATGGCCCACGCCAGGCTCCCCCTGCCACTGGGAACACTGTGGGGGCTGATCCTGGTTCCAGGCTCCCCCCCCCCACCAGAGGACCCTGCAGCAAGCACCCCTCTTCCCCCCACCAGGAGGCTACACCCATTGCAGCTCTCAAAACACTTGGCTACTGAAGGAATTTTTAAAAAGCTGCTCTTATCTTTTGGGTTGCTGACCCCTGACCTAGGTTGTGCAGGACCTAGCTGGACAGAGAGATCTAAACCATGAAGTTTAGATCCAAAACTGGAGTGGCAGTTTCCAAAGAGCAGGGTAAGGAAGGTATCTGGAGTCCTGATGCAAGCCCCCTTTTGTTTTATACAGAAAGAGGAGTTCAATGACAAGATGTTTGCCACTGGTAATGTATAGCATGCAATACAAAGGAGAAAAATTGCCACCAGAATATGGTTTTAAAAGAGCTACTTTAATTCTGTCACTAAAAGTGGGTTTTATTTCCATCTTAAACCACCCTTTAAAAACAGACAAACAATGCATTCAGCCAATGTGAACATTAATATTATTACTAATTACTATTTTAATTAATATTGAATATGTGCATTGTGGCAAGCCAAGCACTCTCAGTTCCCCATGGGTCCTGCGCTTCAGATTGTGGCAGCCAACTGAGGTACAAAACCTCCTCCAAACCCCCAGCACTATGGATCCCCAGTCCCTCCAGCCCTGGGCTGGGCTCTCCACCCCACAGGCTGCTGGGCCTGGGGCCCTAAGGCCCACCTGAGCAAACTTGCCCTGACTGCTTGTACTTCCTAGGTGCTCTCAATAACAGCTACTGGTCAGATCTCCTCCACTCTTCTTCGCTCTGTTTTCCTCCACACTCCAAACTCTGCTCCTATCTCCACCTCCAAACAACATGCCTAAACTCCCCTCACTGCCTGGCTACAACAGGGGCTTTTTATCCTCTACCTTTAATTGGAGTCAGATGCTCCAACTGACTCTATATGGCTTAATTGGAGTCAGGTGTTCAAAGCAGCCCCACCCCAGCTACCCTGGGAACAGGGCCTTGCTGAGCCTGGAGCTAATATACTGCCTTCCACCACCATCCTTGAGCCATCAGGCCTTACTCTGTCACAGTATTATGGTAGTACATAAAGGCACCAATTAGGGCCTCATTGTATTAGGTTCTGTACGTCAGTCCCAAAGAGCTTTGCAATCTACCGGTAAGTAAGCACTGGCATAAACAGAGGCAATTCCACTAATGCCAATGGCCTGGTATTTTAAGAATATAAGAACATAGGAATGGTCAGGCCAATGTTCCATCTTGCCCAGTATCTTGTCGTCCAGCAGTGGTCAATGCTAGATGTTTCAGCAGGAATGAACAGAACTAGATAATCCATCCCCTATTGTTCAGTCCCAACATCTGGCAGTCAGAGGTTTAGGGACACCCAGACCAAGGGGTTGCAACCCTGACCATCTTGGCTAATAGCCATTGATGGGCCTATCCTCCATGAATTTAATAGAATAAATTCAATAGAATTGAATGTAATTCAATAGAATTGAATTCTAATTCTGTTTTGAATCCAGTTATACCTTTGGCCTTCATAACATCCCCTGGCAATGAGTTCCACAGGTTGACTGTGACTGGTATGAAGAAGTACTTCCTTTTGTTTGTTTGAAACCTTCTGCTTATTAATTTCATTAGGTGACCTCTGGTTCTTGTATTATGTGAAGGAGTAAATAACACTTCCCTATTCATTTTCCCCCCACCAGTCATGATATTATAGGTTTCTATCATATCCCACCTCAGTCATCTCTTTTTCAAGCTGAAAAGTCCCAGTTTTATTAATCTCTCCTCATATGAAAGCTGTTCCATATCCGTAATAATTTTTATTGCCCTTCATGGTACTTTTTTCAGTTCTAATATATCTTTCTTTAAATGAGGCAACCAGAACTGCACACAGTATTCAAGGTGTGGGTGGTATTGTGTATTTATCTAGTGGCATTATGATATTTTCTGTTTTATTACCTATTCCTTTCCTAATGGTTCCAACTATTCTGTTGTCTTTTTTGACTGCTACCGCACATTGAGCAGATGTTTTCAGAGAACTATTCATGATGACATCAAGATCTCATTCTTGAGTTGTTACTGCTAATTTAGATCCCATCATTTTGTGTGTATAGTTGGGATTATATTTTCCAATGTGCATTATTTTGCATTTATCAGTACTGAATTTCATTTCCATTTTGTTGCCCAATCACCCAATGAGATTTGTGAGATTCCTTTGTAACTCTTCACAGTCTGCTTTGGACTCAACTATCCTGAGTAATCTTGTGTAATCTACACATTTTGCCATATCACTGTTTACCCCTTTTTCAAGATCATTTATGAATATGTTGAGCAACACTGGTTCTAATATAAACCCCTGGGGTCACCACTATTTATCTCTCTCCAATCTGAAAACTGTCCATTTATTCCCATCTTTTGTTTCCCGCCTTTTAACCAGTTACTGATCCACGAGAGGACCTTCCTTCTGATCCCCTGACTGCTTTCTTTACTTAAAGGCCTTGAAGAAGGACTTTGTCAAGGTTTTCTGAAAGTCCATGATGCTTTTGCAAGACCCAAAGAAAGCCAGTCCCATTTGAGCCACAAGAAAGAGAGCTATATACTGATTCACTAATGATATTTCCTGCTGCATCTTGGTGTTCTTTGGAGGTTACTCTATTCAGATACTGATCAAGCTTAACCCTCCTTAGCTCAAACAAAAATGATGAAAACAGATGAAGATATAATACTTGCACATCGCTGACTGCAACTAGTTGATTAACTGAAACATGCTTTGCTAACCATTTAATAATCCCTAGAAATGGCAAAGAATAGTTAATAATACTAAAAAAATCACATTGGCTATGTCTACACTTGCACTTTTAAGTCGACTTTAACTGGTCGACTTAATTAAGTCAATTTAGTGTGTCTACACTTAAAATTAAAGTCGACTTAAAGGCGAACTTACAAAGTCGACCTAGAGCGTCCACACTGGATGCTCTAGGTCGACTTTGTGGGGCTAGGGAGACCTTGGGCAGGTCCACGGTGGTGGTGGGGGCACCCACTGTGTACAATGGGGCAAAGAGGGACAGGGACCCTGGCAGGGCAGAGCCCTGGGTGTGATGCTGTCTGGATTTAGAGAAGCATTTATGATATTATTTTCTATTGATATCTCATAAATGCTATAATCCATAGTAACTATGTCATGTTTAGTATCAATAGAAAGGTAGTAATTTGCTGGGAATGATTGTATAGTTTA
>ML685763.1:443726-467145 GCA_007922175.1 Pelusios castaneus
CATTCCCAGCAAATTACTACCTTTCTATTGATACCAAACATGACATAGTTCCTATGGATTATAGCATTTATGAGATATCCATAGAAAATAATATCATAAATGCTTCCCTAAATCCAGACAGTGTCACACCGTGCCCACATGCCCTGCCCTTTGGGGGGCATGCCAGGCTCCCCGTGTGCCCCCCCCCCCGGCAGGGAGGGCATTGGTGTAGTCCTGGGGTAGCCCTAAGTCGACTTAGGGCTACCCCAGGGCTACACTGGCTTAATTCGACTTTAGAAAGTCGAATTAAGCCTTAGGTCGAGTAGAAAGGTGGTTTAATAAAGTCGACTTAATTTTCACTAAGTCGACTTTATTTTCCTTAAGTCGACTTGAGCACGCTGCTTAAGGAAAGTGTAGTGTAGACGCAGGGCACATTAAGTTGACTTAAGCCAAGCTTAAGTCGACTTAATTTACCAATGTAGACGCAGCCATTGTGTCTGACTGATAAATATTTGAGACACAATCTAAACATATTTTCCAAATAAACATTTTTAATAAATATACCAATCTTCTGGTTTTATAGTTAATTCCTTGGAATTCAATGTAAATATCACAGATTCATTTTTGATCTATAACTTCAACTGTTTTACAGAAAATACTGGAGGAATAAAAGACATACAGATTGAAAATAAAATAAAGTATGGTGAAGTGCTTTCAGGAATTCCATAAACAAAGTTTTTAACATGAATATACTATTGTATAAAAAATTAAGAAGTAGTAACAGTGAAATAGTACAGTTGCCATCTAAAAACACAAGCTTTTTATTTAGAACTGGATGATGAAATATAGAAGCTTAATGTGAATAAACTTTTTTACATCTTTCAACAACAAAATACAGAAGAGATTTCATATATTTTCATTTCAGAGTACTTTGTGTGCAATCTTAAGATAAATGAGGCAGGCTGATTGTGTTTATACCTGAGCCAAATGTCATTGTTAGATATTACTGTTTTGTTTCACCAGCTAGACGAATTTACACAGAGACATTGATCGGATACCCACATTTCAAAATAACATGTTGTCAAATTAGTATATAGAAAGAAAATATTGTGGGAGATAAATTGTCTGAAGAAAGATTTAGAGAGTTAATCACTTGCCTTTTGTTTCATTATATCTTTTCATTTTCAATATAGAAAGAACATTCACTGACTCCTTTAACCTTGTAGCTTTATAGTAAACTGGTTAGCTGTGAATATGAATGTGGGGTTTTTTGGAAACATTAAAACAAAGCAATTTTCATTTTAAGATCTACTCCCTTTATCCCAATATGATACTTTGCCCATCTCCTACTCTACCTCCATGCTCCCACTTCCTGCCTCTTAACTTGGAGAAAGAATCTCAGGTGATATTTAATCTTACCATCCTTCCCCACAATAATTCAGGAAAGAAGAGAGTGAACATATTCTTGTATTTGTTTTTACGTTGACTTCATTGGAGCTTCATCAATTTATACCAGTTGAAGAGCTGGACCTGACATTCAAACACTAGCTAGGAACGTCTGACTCATTATGAAAAATATTTTTCCCAGAAAATTGAGGAAAACAACATGCTACTGCTGGTAAATGTGTCAGATTACCAGATTACCAGGTGCTCCACCCTTTTAAAGGGTGGAGCACTTTCTAAGAAGTCACATGGACTGGTTTCTTCGTGTGCTCAATCATTCTTTCCAGGAACTTCTTTAGAGACCTGATATGGCAGTCCATAGTCTGAGGAAAGTAACACATGGAATATAAAAAGCTGTTGCTGGAATTTATCAAAAGCAGCTTCCATAATCTGTTTCACTGTAAAAATGTTACTGTTTTAATATGCCAAGTGAGTTTTAGAATTGATACCTGCAACAAATGTGAAGCATATGGAGTATTAAATTTGTTTCCTCTAACATCCGTAGTTCAGCTTTGGAGGATAGATATAAATAGAAAATCCAGGCATCAACTGCCCAGGTTAAAGAAGTAGGGTCTTTTCTTGCGTGACTGAAGGGGAGATTCACATAAAACAAATGGGCTTGGCAGCTTTCCCTTGCTCTATATTTTTCCCCTGAAATTGGCCAGCAGTCAGAAAGGACCAGAAAGTAATGTGATCAGTCAGTGGTCATCTGTCCATGAAAAAATAAATTTGGTATGAATGAAGTAAGTAGAAGGGGATATACGGCAAATATATTACTGCAGGAGGTTCTACGGCCTGTGTAATGAAGGAGGTCAGATGGTGGATTTTCATAATGGTTCCCCCCGGCATGAAAATCTATGAATATATGAAAGTAAAAATTACCAACAGCCCATTCAAAATCCACTACGTAACGATTTGTAAAATATGGAATTAAGGTCTGGATTTGAATTTCTGTTCAGGGTCAATTATAGAGCATAGGTGTGATCCTGTAAAGCCCTCAGTGTTTAAATTTCCTGTTCAAGCGGTTGGACATTTCATGGTCAGAAGGTTTTTGACAATCAGGTTCTTTGAAGAAAAGGATTGACACTGGTGTGAGGAGAAATTGTCAACAGATCTTCATTCCTGACAGAGAGACCCTGTTCAGTGAATGGGGACACAATATTCATAAAAGATCATGAGAAATGGAATTCTTTGGTACTTTCATTGAGAACAGTGTGGTATTCCTGGACAGAAAGGCTATGTCTACACTTGTAATTTTAAGTCGACTTAGTGTGTGTACACTTAAAATTAAAGTCGACTTTGGGGGGAACTTACAAAGTCGACCTAGAACGTCCACACTGGATGCCTAGGTCAACTTCTAGGGGCTAGAGGGACCTAGGGCAGGTCCACGGGGGCAGGAGGGCACCCCTTGCCCAGTGCCAGGGGACTCAGCCTTTGCCCCATTGTACATAGGTACTATGGGGCAAAGGGGGACAGGGACCCTGGCAGGGCATAGGGGCAGGGTGGGCAGGGCTCTGCCCTGCCCTGTGGGGGGGCATGCCAGGCTCCCCCTGTGCTCCCCCCCAGCAGGGAGGGCATTGGTGTAGTCCTGGGGTAGCCCTAAGTCGACTTAGGGCTACCCCATGTCTACACTGGCTTAAGCCAACTCTAGGGACCCTAAGCCTTAAGTCGAATTTAAAGGAGGTGTTATAAAGTTGACTTAATTTTCATTAAGTCAACTTTATTTTTCTTAAGTCGACTTAAGCAAGCTGCTTAAGTCGACTTAAGGAAACTGTAGTGTAGACGCAGGGTAAATTAAGTCGATTTAAGCAAGCTTAAGTCGACTTAATTTACAAGTGTAGACGCAGCCAAAGAGCCTGACCTTTTTTCCCATGTGGATATGAGTACTTGTTACTCTACATTTGGGAAGTGAGAGCCATTTCCATTTGGGAAGTCGGCTCGCAGGCTAATGCAGGAGTATTATTTTGCACACCTTGATATACTTTAACTTTCTGCTGGGTAAATAAAGATTCTGTCTTTATCTGCCAATAGTAGCGTGATATCAGATTAATGTAAAAAGGATATCTTGACATGGTAGAAAAGAAATTAAGAAAGCACTAACCTTAGTCTAAGGAACTAATTTCTGTAAATATGGCCAATGCTAGGTTTAAGATGCTCCTCTCAGACCTGGTTGACACTCGCCGTGGTTTTTGGCAGCAGTCGAAAAAAGTTATGCAAGCTACGTAAAATAACTTGCATACCTCCCTTTGTCTGCCTCACTCCTATTTACCACAGCAATTCCACTGCTCTGAGTTGAAAGGTAATAGTCTCCCTTTGACTCAGTGCTATTCTTTTTCAGGGGTGGACTTACTAGGTCGACTTTCAGATCGATTGAGTGGGTCTTCACTGACCTACTCAATCAATCTGGAAAGATCAAGCGTATGTGAAAAATTTGCCATTATCAGTGTAGCTGTGGCCTTATATACTGCTGCAGCCCTGGATAGCCTTGTGCTGGTGTACCCTATATGCCTAAAAAAAAGGCTATCTCTTTAAGAGATCTACTGAGGGTGGGTTACTGTTGCTGGGCAGATTAGTTACCCACAACGAGAAATTTCTAGAAGCAGGGAGTGGTAGCATTTTTGAGCATGCCCCACAGGATGCCCTGCTGGTGTGATGTGGTGTGGTCAGTCAGATCACATGAGAGCAGCAGTCTGTGCAGACAGCAGCCTAGAGCTGCTTTAAGAGGAGCCCATGTGCACAGTTTTCAGGAGAGAAGCTGAGCCAGGAGTGAACAGGATGTTTTCTCCCTCTAATGGAGTCATCGGCAACAGATTTTGCAGACATGCATATGGGACTGAGGGCTGGTTGCAAAAAAGAAGGAAAAGCCTGCATGGAATGCTACAGAAGATTCCTGCAAAGAAGGAAGAGGACAGCTATTTCTTGCCACTCCAGCCTCTACATTCGAACAAAGACTGTAGCTGAGAGTTGGGTGAACTCCACCTGGATTTTGGGACTCTTCGATATCTTTCACGCTGGGGTTTCTGTAGGGATTGTTCTTGGTTACTTGTATTTTGTTTTCTTAGGATAAGATTTAATTAGTTAGTAGTTAATAAAGTTCATTGTTAGGTTTTTTTTAGTAGTATTTTAATGTGGGGTGGTAACGCTGAGCAATCTTTGCTGAGTCCCATATAGATTGGATCCTGGGTCTCCAGCTGCTTTCTCCATAGGGATTGGGATTGATATCTGTGAGGCACTGGAGAAGGGCAATTAAATGAATTTTAGCCCACTGGAAGGTTACACTGGCTCTCTTCAATCTATAAAATAATATGATTCTTTGATGAAAGTATTTCAAAAAGTCTAATCAGCATTTATGCAGCTGATAACTCACATAACACACCAAGAGATACCTTAGTTACCAGATACCTTATCTCTGTAAGGAAGAAGACAGTTTCATTTACATTGTGATGCCTTCCCCATGTCCCTGCTCTCTGGTTCAAAATGTTCAATAGCTTCCCAGCCAGGGAGTGTATTTTTCTCCTCCTTTGTATGTTTTGTTTGTTAAATATGGGTCTACTTTGGACTCTTCACTCCAGCATAAGTCCTGCTGAATTTGTGTCCAAGAAGAGGGTGCAGGACCAGACCATGTTTAGCAAATGATAATAATATAAAGTCCAGAAAAATAGATGTAGGAGGGGAAGTGCAAATTAACTGACTGAGACGTTCTTGGCTTCCATGGGAGTTCTGCAAGGTGTGAAGACTTGTGCACTTCTAATGCAGACCTTAGTCCTCAGTTTCAAGGTTCTCTAGGATTTCAACCTCCTTCTCCTCTCTGTACTCTAAAATAATTCACTCAGAACTCATTGAGGATAAATTGTCTTAAACACTATCTTTAGGTACTAGATGTAATCAGGTTGAGTGTTAACAAAAGTGTTCCCAGCTTTTGTTTTTTTTCAACTGATACATACACTGAAGCCAGTGAAAGGAAAACCCATTTTTCACTTAAATGTGAGCTCTGCCAACTCTCTAATACAAAATTGTGAAATCTAAAATGACAAACCCACTGATTTTAGACTTCTGGCATGATATCTGCTAATATTGGATAATAGCACTCATAAAGCTCAATTGTTTCATGATCAAGTAACACTATTACTCATTATTATGGCTAATTTGTCTGATTTTATGGTATTTATTTATTATTAAAACACTACCATAGTTGTGGCAGATATTCTAAAGACAAATGAAAAACATAGGATGAAATTCTAGCCCCAATGAAGTCAGTGGGAGTTTTGTCTCTAATTTCAATAGAACCAAAATGTCACCCATGGTCCTGTTGCAAATATTTTATGGCCCCAATCCTGCAACATGATCCATGTGGATGGACTCTTCTGTCTGTGCAGAATAATCATAAGGATTCCACTGGGATCCACCCCCATGGATCAGATTGCAAGATGGGGGCCTAAAATTAGATGTGACTGAACAAATGTTAACCTACTGTTGGGGGCTGCAGGAAGGGGAAGGCCATGGAAATCAACAGCAAGAGCATGTAGTTCTTCTTCGAGCGATGTCCCTGTGTGTGCTCCACACCAGGTGTCATCGCGTCCCGCGGTGAAGACCGGAGGCTTTAAAGCAGTAGTGCTGCAGGGGGCTGCACGCGCCGGTCGCGGCTCGCGACCATTCCCGCCAGTCGTGGCGCGCGCAGCCCCCTCCGTCCCTCAGTTCCTTTTCAACCGCCCTCGGGTGAAGACGGAGCTGACTCACTCTCCAGTCAACCTAGAAGAAAAACATACAAAACGAAGAAATATTTAGTCACAATCCTTTCATCTATAGTTCTTAAGGACATTTAAAAAAAAAAAAAAAAAAAAAAAAAGCCGCTTGTCCGTTTCGGCCGGTAACGGCCGAACGGTACTTCTGACAGCTTCCACCTTTTATGATGCCCTCTTCATCGGGCTTTAAAAGGTGTTCCGATTGCAAGGACTCTATTCCCGCATCTGACGGACACGACAAGTGTGTCCGCTGTCTGGGAGACTCGCACGTTCCCCAAAAGTGTTTTCACTGCGGGAACCTAAGTGCTAGAGCCAGAAAGGAGAGAGATCTCAGGCTAAGGATTTTCCTCATGGAGAAATCCTTAGCCCCTGGCTCATCGGCTAATGGGGACAGGCAACTCACTGATACACCGGCAAGCCGGCGTTCAAGCGCCCCGTCACCGGCGCATACCAGCCATTCGAGAAGGGATCGCTCCCCTTCAAGGAACAGAACAAAAAAGTCAGCCCAGAAGGCATCTGGTTCCTTGGGCTCAAAGGCGGTCGCAAAACATGGGAGTGACAAATCCTCCCATGGGAAACAGGGAATCAGAGGCACAGGCTCCTCTTCCCCCGCACTGGCGACCCTGAACACTGCGGCTCCCAGCATTCAGGCTGACCGCGCTAACCCGGCGCCGGCTACGGCCCCGGCTGAAGCCCCGGCACCGCAGGCGCCGCAGGTGCCGCAGCTAGACCCGGCACCGAGCTCCCCGCACCGCATGGAGGGGGCTCAGAACTCCACTGCTCCGGCACCGAGCGTGCCTACAGAACCGGCTCCACGTAAGAGAGCCAGGAAAGAGAGACACATTTCCCCTGCTTCCCCCTTTGCAGAACGCTCCAGGAGGCGCTGTTCTCAGCCTCACACAGACCGGGGACACTCATGCTGCTCATACAGAGGCAGATCCCCGGCCAGATCTCTGTACTCGCACGCAGAATCAAGACGACATCACTCCCCATGCTGTCGCCACAGCACACCACATTATCGTTCGTCTGATAGGTGGGATCACCAGTCAAGCTGTCACAGCATGCGTTCAAGTACACATTATCACAGTCGTCATCACTCTCGCTCTCCACTCCGGTCACCTAGCCGCTCTCTCTCTACCCTTTCTGAGCACTCGTCAAGATCTCCTCTATCAGTGCATACTGCTGTGAACACTTCCCAGCTACATCAACAAACCACGGAAAACAAGGATGCAGTAATTCCATCATCATCCTCATCCTCCGATGATACAAAATTGTTCAATGAATTATTCAAGAGAGTGGCCCAGGAACTGGAAATCCAGCTAGAAGAAGTTGCAGAGCCAAGGCATAAACTCCTTAAGATTCTACATTCTTCAACATCCTCTAAAATAGCTATGCCTATGAATCCAGCACTTATGGATCCGGCCAACGTCATCTGGCAAAGTCCAGCTACCATACCACCCACAAACAAAAGAAATGACAGAAAGTGGTACATTCCCTCGAAGGGCATGGAGTTCCTATTTACACACCCTCCAGCGAACTCCCTAGTAATGGATGCAGCAAACCAAAGAGGAAAGCAACAAAATTTTAAGGCAACTCCCCACGATAAAGATTCCAAACGCTTAGACTCCCTGGGTCGAAAAATCTATACATCAGCCACGTTACTCCTGAGAATTGCCAACTATACTGCTCTCCTTTCAAACTACAATCATTTAATATTCGAAAGACTATCCCAGCTCACAGAAATCCTTGCTGACAACGGGAGAGAGCAACATAAGAGCCTGATAGCGGAAGGACAACTAATCTCAAGAACATCCCTTCAAGCTTCCTTGGATATAGCAGATACAGCAGCTAGAGCACTGGCCACAGGCATTGTCATGCGAAGGGCATCATGGCTTCAGACAGCAGGTCTACCTAGAGACCTTCAGACAAAAATAGAAGATCTGCCTTTCGATAAAATTAATCTTTTCGCCGAAAGGACGGACACACTAATGCATGCCATGAAGGATTCGAGAGCCACCTTGCGAACCCTGGGCATTCACACCCCCATGTTCAAAAGGAGGCAAACGAGATACCAACCCTTCAATCGCAGGTATCAGCCTTACTACTCTCAGAACCAACAAAGACACGATCCCCCATCTAGGGGTAGACAGAGAGGCTTCAGACGTAGACAGACCTCCAACCAGTCCACCAGTTCTCAACCGCAACCTCAAAAACCTCAATTTTGAGGTGTTGGTCGAGGGTTTGAGACTTCCTCCTTGTGCAGAGACATTAAACCAAGTAACCTTAAACTTCGAATTCTGTCTCAGGCAATTCCATCCGGCCTGGTCTTCCATCACAGCAGACAAGTGGGTCTTGGAGATCGTCAACAAAGGTTATTCCATCCCATTAACTTCCCGCCCTCCTCCTCATTACCCTTCCCCGTCCCTTTTCAGGGACACCAGTCACGTACAACTCCTTCAACAGGAAATCAAACAGCTCCGCGACATAGGAGCAATAGAACCTGTTCCCATTCAACACATGGGAAAGGGGTTTTACTCTCGCTATTTCATAGTGCAGAAAAAATCAGGCGGATGGAGACCTATTCTCGACCTCAGACCCTTAAACAAGCACGTCAAGAAGCAAAGGTTCAAGATGGTTACTCTAAACAAAATAATTCCGATGCTCAACCAAGGAGAATGGTTCTCTTCCCTCGACCTCAAAGACGCATACTTCCACGTCACCGTTCACCCTGCTCACAGAAAATTCCTTCGCTTTGCAGTGAACAATCAACACTACCAATACAAGGTAATGCCCTTCGGCCTATCCACAGCCCCAAGAACTTTCTCCAAGCTCCTTGCAGCGCCTATAGCCTTTCTCAGGATGCAAGGAGTAAAGATTTTCCCTTATCTAGACGATTGTCTGATTTCAGCACATTCCAAAGATGCCGCCACCAAGGCCACCCATCTAACCATATCACTTTTCAACAAGCTGGGACTCAGAGTAAATATGGACAAATCTATCATAGAACCAGTGAAGAAAATTCTCTTCATAGGAGCTCTATTGAACTCCGAGACAGCAATGGCATCTCTTCCCAGAAACAGATTCGATACAATCCGAGAGCTGATCAATCTCGTAAGAGCTGCACCAGTTGTCACCACTCGTACTGTGTTGCAGCTTCTGGGTCACATGGCGGCCTCCACAAGCGTAGTTCCCAATGCCAGACTGCATATGCGAGCGTTACAACACTGGTTAGCAACAGTGTACAGACCAAAATACCACAACTTGAACAAGAGACTAACAATTCCAAAACAAATAAAGGACTCCCTGGATTGGTGGTCCACATCAGGAAATGTCATGGTAGGCATACCATTTCTACAGTTGCAACCCACAGTCCTGCTCACTACGGATGCCTCCACACTAGGCTGGGGAGCTCATCTAGACCAACTAACTACGCAAGGCCTGTGGACAAGGGAGGAAGCCACCCTACATATAAACGTGCTAGAACTAAGGGCAGTCCGCTACGCCTGCGAATGCTTCCTTCCACTAATTCGCAGCAAAGTCATAAAGGTCATGACGGACAACATGGCTTGCATGTTTTACATCAACCGACAAGGGGGAGCACGGTCACCAGCCCTTTGTGCAGAGGCAGTAAGACTCTGGAACTGGTGCATACATCATTCAATTACCATCACAGCATCCTACCTACCGGGAAAACAAAATGTAACTGCGGACATTCTAAGCAGGAGTTTTCCACCCAACCACGAATGGGAGATCGACAATGGCCATCTAACACGCATATTCGAACGCTGGGGAAATCCAACAATCGATCTCTTTGCAACCTATATCAACCGGAAATGCCACCGGTTTTGTTCCAGGGCGGGCTTGGGGCCCAAATCTATGGGGGATGCCTTTCTAGTAACATGGCCCCAGACCCTCCTATACGCCTTTCCCCCAATTCCTCTAATACCCAGAGTCCTCCAAAAGATCAGGAGAGACAGGGTTCGAGTAACACTGGTTGCGCCAGCCTGGCCAAGACAACCATGGTTTGCAGAACTACTTGCTCTATCGCGACGCAAACCAATAACTCTACAACCATTCCCGAGTTTACTGACACAGAGTTCCGGGCGGACTCTCCACCCAGAAATCGAGAAACTACACCTCACAGCATGGTTCCTCGATGGTTCCGACACGACGAGCTGCAGTGTTCAGAGGCCGTTCGTCACATCCTTCTTAACAGTAGAAAATTGAGCACTAGGAAAACTTACCTGTTAAAATGGAAAAGGTTCCAAAGCTGGTGCGACTATAGGGACATCTCGCCAACATCATCCTCGATCCCTCACATCCTCGATTACATCCTGGAACTGAAACAGTCAGGGCTCTCCTTTAACTCCCTGAAGGTCCATTTGGCATCAATCTCAGTTTTTCATGACCAACTTAATGGCTCATCAATCTTTACTAACCCCATAGTGAAACGTTTTTTAATGGGCATTCAAAGAGTCTTCCCTACTGTACAAACCCCACCACAACCCTGGGACTTAAATCTAGTCCTTAATACGATAACGAAATCCCCATTCGAACCCCTGGCGACCTGCTCCCAATACTACATGTCCATGAAAGTAGCCTTTCTGGTCGCTATTACATCTGCACGAAGAGTCGGAGAAATTAACGCCCTCACAACAGATCCTCCGTATACTGTGTTCCAAAAGGACAAAGTTACATTACGTCCTCATCCCAAGTTCCTGCCCAAGGTTGTGTCCCACTTCCATATTAACGAACCCATATATCTACCTACCTTCTTTCCGAAGCCTCACAAGAATCCACGGGAAACCGTCCTCCATACGTTGGATGTCCGACGAGCGTTGTCCTTCTACCTGGATAGAACAAAATCATTTAGAAAATCGAACAGACTATTTGTCTCCATCGCAGAGAGATGCAGAGGCCTACCAATATCCACCCAAAGATTATCAAAATGGATAAAGGAATGCATTATAACTTGCTACCAACAAAATAAAATACAACCCCCAGTCAAAGTCAAGGCACATTCCACACGAGCGATGGCGGCCACCACAGCATTCCTAAATAACGTGCCTCTTGCAGACATATGTAAGGCTGCCACTTGGACCTCTCTGCATACTTTCACAACGCATTATGCAATTAACAAAACTTCTTATAATGATGCCAGAGTGGGATCGGCGGTGCTTGCCACTATACACCGAAGTCCCTCCTCCATGACTGATAACGGCTAACAAGTCACCTGGTGTGGAGCACACACAGGGACATCGCTCGAAGAAGAAGAAGGGGTTGCTTACCTGTAACTTCTGTTCTTCGAGATGCGTGTCCCTGTGGGTGCTCCACTACCCTCCCTCCTTCCCCTCTACTTCGGAGTACTTACCTCGTTGCTCCGCGGTGGAAAAGGAACTGAGGGACGGAGGGGGCTGCGCGCGCCACGACTGGCGGGAATGGTCGCGAGCCGCGACCGGCGCGTGCAGCCCCCTGCAGCACTACTGCTTTAAAGCCTCCGGTCTTCACCGCGGGACGTGATGACACCTGGTGTGGAGCACCCACAGGGACACGCATCTCGAAGAACAGAAGTTACAGGTAAGCAACCCCTTCATCCTTTGATTTGTTATGCATACAACAGGGTAGTGCTACTGGTTATTATAGAAACCTATTTTTTCCCCACTTTGTGCACAAAAGTAAGCTTTTTAGAAGGAAATATTGAGAGTTCTGTGCCAAATACTGATTTCATATAACTGTAAATTCTTGGCACATATCTTTATATTTGCAAAATCTATATTTGTATAAGATTTCTCTGTTGTAGAGCTGTGCTGGCTACAGATTATTTAACAGACAAAAACCACACATCTGTGCATTAGCATCTGGGTAAGATCTGAATGGCTGCGTGTTTGGCTGTGAATTTCAGATGTGGGCAAAAAAAATCCTGTTTGTTGGGGGCCGCATAAGGCAATAAATCAAAACATTACATGACATAGTATTATTCAGCAGCAGCAAATCAGCAATCATCACCAAACAGAGCGCAAGAACTGGCTGTTTCTTTAGCATATACAAGGAAAAAAGCCTGCTTCAGCAAACTCTATATATGCTGACTATCCTAATAGTATAACTTCTCTGATGGCTTGAATGATGCTTCTTTCATATACAAAGTGACTGAGCAAGGGACATATTTCAGGTCTTCATCTATCAAAATAAGGAAATTAAAAATTAGATGAATGGACCTGCTAGGCTGGAAGGTCACTTAGTTCTGGCACTAGCTCAACAGCATTGGACTCCTGAGGAAGCATCCTACAGAAGAGAAATAAATGTGATACAAAATCTTACACTATCTCAGCACTTTTAGGGTACTGTGCAAAAATGATCAGACATAAATGGAGAGGGAAATGTTCATGTTATTGTCTTCAAGAAATGGATTTGTTTAAAAGTTAGTACCAATAATTAATATGCCTATCCTGTCTAAAACATCTGCCAGGTATTGAAGGCAGAACTATTTGTGCAACTGTTCAAGAACAGTTCATCCTTGTGACAATATTACCCCTGTAATGCAGCCAAGATCAGTGTCTGTGTAGCTTCTCTGCCAAGAAATAGGCCAGCTGCTTAATTTAAGTTGCCCAAGGAAAGTTTTGACTTGAGCACTATCAAAATTTGAAGTTTTACTTTCAGAAGTCCCCCAGTGCTTGTTCTTTCAAACCAAGTCCTCTGTTTCTCTCCATCCCTTCTCTGCTACCTAGAAACTTGTGCATCCTTCTCCAGCTCCAACTTGCCTCAAGTCTTGCTCCAAAGCCCATTATATCAATGGGATTCTCTTCATTAACTGCAGTAGGCTTTGAATCAGGCTCAGCTTCGCAGCCAGGGTTTTTGGCAGAGGTAGGTAGCTTCTGGAATCCCACCTCTTTCCCCTTTCATTCTTTTACAATCACACTTAAAGGTGATTTTTGTGTTTTTCCTTCCAGGTAAAGAAGAAGGGACAAATTCCTTCTTGGGTCTAAGGCTGATGGCTAGCTTGACAGGGTCACAAGGCAAATAAAGGTAGTGCACACTGAATGATTTTGTGTAAGAATGAGACTGAGGCTTTGCTCAGCTTCCTTCATGATGTACTTACCTGGATTTTTTAATTCATCCAGGAGCAGAGCCCTTCAGCTGAAGGATCAATCTATTTCCACTTCTAAAGTACTTCTGTGGACTCCCTACTGTTATCTGAGCACTTCACAATCATTGAAGTATTTATCCTCAGCAGGCAAGGCTAGGGAAATTTATAAACCCCAATTTACAGATATGGAACTAAGGCTCTCACTGACTAAATGACTTGCCCCTGGTCACATAGGGAATTTATTGTGGAGCAAGGAACTGAAACTGGTCTCCAAAATCCCATTCTCTACATCATTCTCTCTTCTTTCTTCTCACTCCCTAGCCTGGGATCTTGGAAGCACAGAGATGCTTTATAAAGCAAACTCACCCTCTGTCCCACCTCGAGGACTTGCTGGCATAGCTGAGGATTTCATAGATTTTTAAGGCAAGGGGACTCATTATGATCACCTTGGTCTGACTTCCTGCATAGTAAAGATGTATTGTCTATTTTTAATCTTAACTTTCTCTTTTTAAGATGTTGCTGCTCAGCTGTGTATATTTTCAACGTTGTAATGACTTCTTCTTATCCATTCTTTCTGTCTGTCTTGACCTAATAAATTCATGGCTTCATCTCAGCTTCCATTAGCTAAATGTCTCAAAGAAGCACTGCTCCATGACAAGAGGACCATCCTCAAGCGCAGCTTTCTCTTGATGCAGACCCCTCGTCACTAGAGAATTTTGGCATCATATTTGAACCTGAGCTTTCTTCCCTCTCCTACCTTTCCTGTGCCTGTTAACATGCCTACTATACCATAGCCTCCACTCATTCAGCTCTGCCTTTGCCTTCACTTTCTTTCATCTTGACTATTGCAACTTTCTTCTTTATGACCCTAGTTCCCATAATCCTTCAACATGAGTTGAATGCTGCTGCCTACCTCCTCCACTTCCAAATAAATATGAACATGTCACTCTTATCTATAAATGACTATTAATTTCAAAATCCAGGTCAATATTGCCTGCCCTCTTGCTTTGCAAAATCCTTCATGGGCTCCCTCTTACTCTTACTTATGTCACAGCCTCTATACTTGCCTTATGAGAGCAAATAGAACGTCACATCTGAATAATTACTACAGGATCAAGGTTTGTAGTGTAGTGTTATATGTTATTCTGTAAATTTGCTTTTTATTAGGGCTCAGTTTGGATTAAGAAAAGAATCAATCTCCATTTTCCCCTGGAAATTCAACCTGAACGAAAGCTGATCTTTTAAAAGTTAGTTCATTATTTTTCTGGATCACAAATCTCTTTGAGATTAGACAGGATTGCAGCTTTCAATTAACATAACTGTCTGGATACACTAATCACCATCCTCCTGCCAAAGAAAAATGGGGATTGTGAACCCAACTGAGAGTCTTGGATTGTGAACCCAACTGAGTGTCTTGGACTGAGGGGGTGGCAGGGTTTTGAAGCGGTGTGGGAGAGGGGGAGGGTGGGTGTGTGTGGAGGCAGAACACACAGAAAAGCGAAAGAGATACAGGCAAAACATGAGAAAACCAGGCAGCCGCCTATAAACACGGTATAACTCTGGAAAAAGCTAGAGAGACAGTTTTTGGATCTGGTGTTGGCTAAAAAGGCTAGAAGCTCTAAACTAAGAAACTACTCCTTTTGTTATTGGTTCCTCCTGGTATGGAGAAGCAGGACTTTGAACATGCCTTGTAAATAAACAAGATTACATCAAAGAAAAGACAAAACTCCATCAGTTTTCCTATTCCCAGTTGGAACATCCCCCAAGTCCTGAACTTTGACAAGCCACTTAGGTCAAAAAGGGACAACAATATGCTCCTGCCCACATCCTCTCCACTTCTAGAAGGGACCAGAAGTGGAAACACTAAATGCCAAGAAACTATCAGTACTTTCCACCTCTAGAGTGCTTCCCAAACAAAGGCCTTAAAGCATTTTGCAAGCAATGAATCCTCATAAAATCCCTTTGAGATGAGTAAGTATAAGCCTTATTTTACAAGTGGGAAAGCTGAGGGCATGGCAATATGACAAGTTTGTGGGCAGCAGACTGGGATGTTGGTCTCAAAGCCACCATGTGCCGTGCACTAACTGTCCACCATGAACCTGCTGTTGCTCACAGAAAGACCCTTGAATGCTTTGCCATACTGTGCCCAGGGGAATGTCTGGTGCCGAGCAGCAGGATTGACTTGGACAGTTAGAGCTAGTCTTCACTGATAGCAGCAAAATTGCCTGTCAGACTGACCTTCCTGATCGACTGATCAGGTCTGTGAAGACCTGCTTAGTCGACCAAGAAGTCCATCCCTGAAGACCACCCTAGTAAGTAGCATAGCACTGAGTTGAAGGGAGAGCCCTCCCTTCAACTCACCATGGTGGACATTCTAGGCATAAGGAAGTTGGAGGGAGATACACAAGTTATTTTAGGTAATTTGTATATCTCCCTATGACTGCCAGCAAAAATGGGAGGCAGAGTAGACCTGCCCGCAGTATATGGCACATGGTAGGGTTGTAGAAGTCCCCAGTGCACAGTAGGTCAAAACCATATTAGGGACCTCTAGTGCACAGCAACAGGCACCATATGGACAGTTGGTCAGTGACACCCTGGAGCACTGTAGATTAGACAGATTTAGATTTAGACCCCAGCTTGCTGCTCACAAACTCATTGTACAGACAAGCCCTTAGTCGTGGGGAGATTGTGACTGATTTAGGGTCACCCAGATGTTAGTTCTTGGGAAAGCATGGGGGGGAATGTTTGAGATTGTAGCATAAACACATTAGCTGGATTTTCTGCTAAAATGACCTGCAGTGAAATAATTAACAGTGTTCATATTTGTATTGTTAATATATTAATATTTCAATTTAATCTTTATGTTTCAGTGCTAATAAACCACTGAGCTGAATGGAGTAGTTCATTTCTCTCAGAGCTATTGATTCAGGCTATTTGCAGTCTTAGGAGGACAAGTCCCGCATCAGTTACACTCCAAGGACCAATTCCTACAAGGAGAAACCTGAGAAGAGAGGTGAACTACTCACAACCTTGTTACATCAGGCCCTACTGAGAGTGGGGCTACAACTTATGTGGAAGCTGAAAATTGCCTGTAACATATTTGTTATCTATCAAATGTGTATAAATGCCATGGTTTTCCTCAGTAATAAGCATCAAGAGTCACTGGACCTCAGCTGTAGCTGACACAAGAATATCAACTTTCAGAAAGATGTGGGGGGTCAAATGAGGGAGACAAACTCAACCTTTGAATGGGGCAATTAAGCAGTTTATGCTTATTCACAAAGGAAAATTATAGAATACTGTCCAAAAGTTCATAAACTGCAAAGGTTGAATTAGAAAGGGAATCAGCTCTGAACCATTGCTCACTATCATGCATCTTTTCTCTAAATCATATTCAGGTAACTGTAGTGCATGACAAATAAACTGCATGAATATCCCCTAATTTTCTTAAAGAAATCCATTTTCATGTTAAATCTAAAAATCTTCCTCGTCTAGAATGGGGAGAAGAATTTTTCTTATTCTAAGTTCTTTTCACCAAGTTCTTTTATACATAAAATTGGGTGGAGGGAGAATCATTGTGGTTTAATCATTTTTGACCCTGATGGACAAATGGTAAAAATGTTCAGAAGGAAGAAAACCTCATGAAGGGTGAAACTAGAGTTGATATGTAATGTTCATTTACAGTGGAGGATGCAGAGGGTCTTTTGCACTTTAATTTGTCTCAGTCCTATAGAATTTTAATAGCGTTCATATTTGTGCAAATACTAAACCCCAAATTCTGCATCAGAATTGATGCAGACTCATTTTACAGGAAAATGAACTATTTCCATGTGTCTGCGGCGAGCTTTAGGCCCTGATCTTGCCACGACCACTAGGTGAGTAAATCCTGGCACACAGTCCTTTACAAGGCTGGGGCCTTAGTAATCTTAAGATAACTCCTTCAGGGTGCTGAGCATCTTGGAATTCTGAGCATGGATGGGTAATAGTATTGGCCTCCAAAAAGCCAGCTTGCTTCATTACAGCAGGGAGAAATGCCATCTCTGCTAAAAGCAGACATTGGATTATTCTTCTTTGAACGAAAAAGACACTACTTTTTCATAATAAGGGTAAATTTAAAATCTCTGTAATTGTGTTAATGAGTTTTCTATGCTATTATGAGATTTGATCATGTTTGCTTGAAGAATATGGCAGAACTGGAAGAAAGGTTTGTTGGGTTTTTTTCTCACTATAGAGACACTGACATTCGAAGCTGGGTCCTCATAGGCCCTAGTCCTTTATGGGGATTCACATAAATGATCTTCTCCATGTTTCCTCCTGTATAGACCCATTGTAGAACTGGACCTAGAGTGACTGTTACCTATTTATTTATTTTAGACAGGCAAGCAGAAATTGCCACTGACATTCCCTGGAACGGGCTGTAAATTTCCCATCATCTTTCTCTTTTCTGCATCAGTCACCTGCCTGAGACTACGTACATGGTGGTGTCCCTGCAGATTCAGACTCTGGAGATGTTGTGAGGCTCATCAGAAATGTAAGTAGAAACATGCAGCATAGTACAGCATGTGGCTCAGTGTTTTGGACTGCTGAGAAACAACAGGAAGCATGTGCTGTACTTGTCTGTACACAGCTTGGGGCTGTGAATGTCAAAACAAGGTGGAACTGAAAAATGTTTGTATTATAATTTAAAGAGGACCACTTTGGTAATGTTACTTCCTTTTAGAGTGAATGAGGTTGAATTACTGTGCTCATGGGAATGTGTTGCTATTAGTAGTAGTATAAATATTGAGATTTTTTCAAAAGCACAGATGGTAGTTAAGCACCTACCTCCCGCTGAAGGAGCTACACGCCTATCTGCCTGCTATTTGGGTCTTGGAAATTTCTCTCTCAGATTTGACATACATATACATGTCACTGTACAGATAAATAAAACTGGCAGGTCTCCTGTAATGAAAATAAAATGCGACTGATATTATTTGAAGATCCTTATGTAATAATGCAGGCAGATTTTGTGTGCCTCTGCCCACCTGACCTGTATTGTAATTTATTCATGGCAGATGGTTTTCACTTTAGAGTCTCAAAGAAAATCAAACTAGAACATGTTTTGTTTACAAAGGTGAAGCCTAGAAGTGAGGGAGTGGGAGGTCTGGAGGGTAAGTCCTGCTCAGATAGTGAAGTGTCATTTCATAGAACTGTATTTTTAAAAGGCAGATTTGTACAAATAATCAAAGTCCTTGGTAAGAAACCCAGATCCAAACCTACATGTAATGTAAGAACATGCAACTCTTTTGACTCCAGTGGAGTCATCATACCAGGTTTGAATAAGGTCCATATCTTGGATTTTACATCTTTGTCTTAATCTTTACTTTCCTTTTTGCTCATAATATTATCTAAAGCAATGAATCTCAACCTTGCCAGACAACTTGTAATCCTTTCAGCAGTCTGATTTGTCTTGCATACCCCAACTTTCACCTCCCTTAAAAACTACTGGCTTACAAAATCAGACATAAAAATACAAAAGTGCCACAGCACATTGTTACGGGAAAAAAATGCTTACTTGCTCATTTTATCATAGAAGTATAAAATAAATCAATGAAATGTATAGTACTTACATTTCAGTGTATAATATATAGAGCAGTATAAACAAGTCGTATGAAATTTTAGTTTGTACTGTCTTCACTAGTGTTTTTTATGTTGCCTGTTATAAAACTAGGCAAATATCAAGATGTGTTTATGTATCGCCCTGGAAAACTTTATGTACCCCAGGTTGGGATCAAGAGACCTACAGCAACAATTTTAGCATTTATCTCCTCTCAGCATTTTGATGTTAGAATGAAAAAAATGACCTTTTTGTGAAATCCCGCTGCTGAGCAGGTATTTCTCAGCCAGGGCATGACAATTCCCAGTTAGTAGGCTTATTGCCACAGTGTTACCCTAACTGGCTCTGTTCTCCAGATTTTTAGGCATCATCTGCCTGTTGGCGAATCCATGGTACCCGGTTTATTGTTTTCATTCAGGGCATGTGGCATTTTCATCTTGGAAAGAAAAGAGTGAATCGTGCCAGGCACTGCTTGCATTGCCTCTTCCTATTCGGGGGTCCAGGACCTGCACTTGATCATTTCAGCCCTCTTAGTCCTTACCTTCCCCAATAAACACATTTCAAACCAGCTACCCACAGCACTTGCATGAACCTGGTAATAATGCTCCCCCCCCGCCCCCCCCATCGACAATGCAGGGAATTTGAAATAGAACGAGCAAGTCTTTAAAAACTGTAAGCTGCCGGGGGGTCTAAGTACGCTGGAGTTAAATCCCTAAGCGCTATGAGCCTTAGCTGGAGATGTTAAGAGAAAGAAATGCCCTGAATCAGTCAGAACAGTCAGCAATCTTCCTGCTTTCCTCATCATCTTGGAATAATCAATGGAATTAACTGAGGTCGAGGAAACAGGCTTATAGGTTAGTGGTGGGAGGCTGTGAAAATAGGGGGCAGCCATTAAAAGAAACCTGATCGCTATTCATCAACTTGGGGGGAAAAGGAAAAAAAAAAATCCTTCCTCGGGCTCTTTACTAGCCTGGCCTAGCTCTGAGCAAGAAGATCCCGGACACGAGAAGTTTACAAATATTGTCAAGGGATCTTTGTCGCTCCTTTGGGCTACCAGCCCTTGCCCACCAAGACTGGTGCCATGCTTTGCTTTTCAGGCCAGTCGCTGCAGCCCAGCCCTCGAGAAGAAAGCTTTTTCTCCGTATTTTAACCATGTTGTGTCTGCAAGGCTGTAAACTGCTGAGGGAGAGGGCCCCTTATAACCTCAGGAACATGGGGCCGTTTTAATGCTGCGTCTTTCCCGGAGTTTAGCGTCTGCGTGGACCCACTGCAGTGGCCTGATTATTTACACTCGGGGCTGATTGCTCTAGGGTTATTTTACTCGCACTTGCATTCAGCAAAACGTGCAAAAGCCCGGGTTTGCCCGCCCGTCGCCCCAGAGTGTGACTGGGTACCAACCTCGCCTGCTCAGGCGTTTCCATCTCCTTCCGAGACTGGAAAGGGGATCATAAAACGCTAATCAAGGGTGACCGCATTAACCCGGCCTATTGGGTTTCCCCGGGAGCGCTGGAGTTTACGCGGGCTTGTGTTCGGGGCAGAAAGCTCCAGCTCCCGGAGTCTCGTGTCATCCGAGGAGGGTGGGAAGCATCAGGCCCACGGCTGCAGCAACTGATCTTCGGTCCTGTGCCCCAGGCCATCTCGCTCCTAGTGGGTGCTGGAACGGAGCGGCTGGACCAGAGCCACCACCCCTTGGGGTACGGCTCCGATCTAGCAAGACAATCAGTGAGAACGCCAATCGCCGCTCCGGCTCTCTTCCTCCCGCGGACCCCCGGCCATCCCCTCCCCAAAGACGCCGCTTTCACGTCGCCCCTCTCCGCAGCTCAACAGCCTTTTCTTTCAAGCCAAGTTCGTGAGCATAATCGAGCTCCTCGTCTCCTTGAGGAACAGACCAGCCCCGCGGAGCTAAAGCTTTGAGTGATTCCTGCCCTGTGCTGCAATAAAGAAAAAAACAGCATCCAACAGCCTTTGATTGTCCAGCGGGGTCAGGATCTTGGCTCTGCCCCTGCGCGTAACTTTCAGCGGCTCAGAAAAGTTCGAGGGTCCCTCCCCTCTGTCCAAATCTCCCTTGACTTCGCCAGCGAAAGGACTGCGAGGCCGGGCCCTGAGAATATGTGACATGCACAAAGACACGCAGGGTTTAGGGGCAGAGCAGAAATAAGGCAAATATCTTTCCGTGGGTTTTGACGGGGGACAACCTAAAGCCAGCATTCTTGCCGAGCTCGTTCCGTTTGATAAGCAAGCAAGCAAGGGTCGGAGGGTAAATATTGCGGGTGGTATCGTCTTATCCACTGGAGAGCGCGTCTCCCCCGTTGATTTCTAGGCGGAATTGTGTTGACTAATTGATGGCACGGTGTGGCCCTGTGAATGGGCTTGTTCCTTTAAAAACCTGATCAGAATACCCTGAACGGAAATTATTTGGAACCAGTGGTTTGTTTTTTTCTTCTTATACTTGTAAATTACAGTGTACTGTAACTTTATGCCTCCACCGTCGGCTCTTCAGAATAGTATTGGTTAAAGTTCCCAAAAGAGTTTCTTTCTATCCATACATAAAAAAAGAAAGGTCATTAGGAAACGCAACTAATGAGATATATTATTTTGGTCACGTCGTTCTAAAAATTTGTAAACATGCAGCAAGAGATTTCTATAGCGACATCTATAGCTCTACCTTCATCTAATTACGACTATCTGTATGTAACTGGATTTATCCATGTTACCTATGGTTATATATTATTGACCAATATCGTATTATAGTAGTTTACTTACTATAGAATAGATATACGATATATGTATAATACATACCTAATATATTATAGAGACATATAATACATATAGATAATAGATTCAGGGAGAGAAATGCATATACAGTATAAAGATTTTTTCCTGAAAGACGCAATGCTCTTTATAGGAGATAAACTAAGTTAATATCTTCAAAGAAAATATCGAAGAGGCCTGCTACCTCCTAGAAATATTATCTTTCTAACGTTAAGTAATGTAGGCAACACCGAGAAGGAAAGGTGACATGTAAATAGCTACAGTATTTGTATTTCAGGTTATTTTATTGCAATTATATTATTAACACCAATCAGCTCATGTAAAATAAATATATTCGTTAAAGTGACATAATCGAGTGCTTAAAGGCAGCCTAGACCTGCGACTGAGTCTAAAAGCAGTATATTGCTAATACAGATCATGCTATTTCATCCAGTGTACCCACATTTCATAGTGACCTGTTTACAACACGATGGTCTAATAGAATATTTTGTGTTCAACAACTACTGTGCACCAATTTTTTATCCTTTCTGAAAAGCATTTGTGCTTAATTACACATCCAAGTGCCTGGTTGGAATGAAAAGGTGAGGATTCCCTAGAGTGGGCAATTCAAGGAAAGAGATTTGAAATAGACTGGCTAAATCCTAACTTTTGCTACAGGCATACAACGCTTAAAGGCCATGAAAAAATTCCCCCTTCCCGCTTGGTGCAAAAATTAAGAGTTGAGCATGTTGCTATAAAATATATTGTAATGAAAGAGCTCATTTGAGAATACAAAGAGGGCTATTCTTCTTCTAGTTCGAGTCTCGCAAATCACTGGAGTTTTAATTGCCTGATAGCGTAGCTTTGGTAGTTTCTCTCTGCTGATTTCTTCCAACATATATGCAGATTTCTGAAAAACAAACACAGTTGTGCACATTTTAAATACACATCTCACTAATTTGCCATTACGTTTAATAGCAAGCTGATAGATAGCACTTAATAGAATTGGGTTATGTTTCCCCAGTTATTAGAAAATGAAATACTACTGCATCCGAAGGGGAGTCTGCTTAAAGTAAAGTGGAAGTGCCAATAGAGAGGATCCTGCGTGTAGTTTCTGTACTCACATTTTAGGGTGCTAAAGAAGAGAATTTCTTAAGTCTAAGTCCATAGAATAGGTTTTGACATCTCCCTTTTCCGGCTAGGGTGAACAGCTGCTCTCTGATCCCCATTCAAATTCAGCTGCTGTGGTTATAAGATTCAAGCAGAGGAAAGCAAAGCCAGGTATATCCTCATAAATTTGCAACAACAGAAATGGGGGAAGGGAAGACCTCGCTAGTTCTTTTATCTTTTCCCAGAGTTTTAATTGAGGAGAATAGACTAAATGCCATGTTCTTTCATTAAAAATGCTCTCTCTCTCTCTCTCTCTCTCTCTCTCTCTCTCTCTCTCTGTGTGTGTGTGTGTGTGTGTGTGTGTGTGTGTGTGTGTGTATACACGTGTGTTGGGGTCGGAGGAGAATGTGTGTCTCAGTCCTCGTTCCTATTCTGTTTTGAATAACATTTTGAAACGGATCCTTCTGTCTCATCATGATATTTACGGTACAGCCCATATTACAAGCTTCTCGGACATTTAGCCTGCGTATGAAACCCTAACCTCTGAATTCTTTTGTTTGCCAACAAACACAATTTGAATCCTACAAAGTTTGCCATCGTAGTCATCTCAAGCCGTAGAATGCTCAAGCTTTTCTTTCTTTCTTTCTTTCTTTCTTTCTTTCTTTCTTTCTTTCTTTCTTTCTTTCTTTCTTTCTTTCTTTCTTTCTTTCTTTC